>DWDU01001561.1:0-14384 GCA_018245575.1 Jemadia suekentonmiller
CCTCCACTCTGGCCCATGTAGTCAATCTTCGTCGTAAATATCCTAGAACTCTGCGTGCATGTTAGCGCTCTCTTAACATAATTATAAGTAATGATTGAAAATAAACGAGATTCAGAGTCATCGCCTTTGGAATCCAGATCGAGGCTTCTCTGAACCTCAAAATCAGATACTAGCCTCTTGATAAGGGTTTTCCATTGAGTGCGGACTGGACTACTCGACACTTGCTGGACAAATTTTCCTGTTTCTATAGAGGAGTTCTTTATATGGCGCTCACCGTCCTCCATTTCGGAATACAAGATGGGACTTCTACATACATATTTTGGATAACTACTTTTCTTCTTTTAATTGCGACATACAAAATAATATAAGATCACAAGCATAAATCAGGAAGCAAGTCAGCCTAAAGCGGTCTATTCTTAAGGATTTCAAGATGTGATTTCTTTAATGCTATACACACATAAAATATTTAAAGGTAAATAAAAAAGTTACTCACAGAGTTCATTTCAAATAATTATTATATAAATATTACTAGCATACTTAACACGTCCTAGCATTGGGAAACTGTTGGTTAAAACTGATGTTTGAACCAAACAACAGCAATGCGAAGGGGCCTGAACATCATAGTCATAATAATTATAATTATTAATTTATTTCATTTTAATTATTTATTTCTAATTTGACCTTACTTTTATTAAGTATTAATCAGTTTTTGATACTAAGAAACACCAAAAGTGGCAGTTCACAATACCGTATTTTTCACATTTATCATCGGTCAGCTTTATAGATAAATATTAAAATAGTCCCCTGCATATGAAGGCAGGGGACTATTTTAAATTTATCATTGTATGGAAAATGGGTAAATGGGCTTAACTCAATCTATAATAGACTCCATTTTTGACAATATACTGCGGTGGCGAATGATTGTGAGCGTTGTACGAGTTCAGAATGAGGCTGCTGTATCTGTCCAGGATGTGGTACACGGTGCATTTCTTCTTCCTCGACGAACAGAACCACCTTGTCTCGCCGTGCGTCAGGACGTTGCTGTCTCTATGGAACGTATACCCGTCCACCATCAACAGCGTCTTGTTCCCTGTAACCTGGATCAACTGCACTGCAAAAGTTCATAATGAAATGTAGACATCAATTGTCAATTTTTCGAAATACACTAAACGGTATGAGACAAAGACAGCCGAACTTTTTCCGTACTACATTTATTGAAATTTAAATATTACTACTATATAGTTGTGTTACTGACTATGGCCTACTCCAAACTGTATAATCATGTATATTGATATTTTACGGCGTGGACACATGTCTACGGTGCGGCACCGGCCACCGTGTAACGTCGCGGCGCCGCTACCGGCAGCCGGCGCGGCGCCGCACGGGTGCACCGCTCGCTATTTAATAATTTGTTGTTATTCAACTTGACACGAACATTCTAAAATATTCATAAAACTTCTCATCACCATATTTTTCCAGCGTTTCATATTTCCTTTCAAAATGATCTCCATTATGATTAATTATAGAAATATATGAATTCATCCAATATTTTCTTTGATTCAGTATTTTTCTTCATTCGTCGCGTTAGTAAGAGGAGTAAAATAATACGTCTTTCACGGTCCATATCAAGATAAAAACTGAACGATGGGTGCGGCAACTAGCGAGCGGTGCGCCCCTGCCGCGGCACGACGCCGCGCTGGCCCCCGGCAGCGGCGCCGCGGCGTTACACGTGGCCGGTGCCGCACCATACACATGTGGCCATGCCCTTAAAGTAGATACAATATCTAACATAATAAGCTTAAATATAAATTATTTTTCAAACATCTTACATAGTACAGATTAAATATATTGACTGTTAATATCTCAACATTTACATAATTTTTCAATATAATGTATTTATGTTTTTCGATTGTATAATAATATAACAATATTTAATTAAAAAATTATTAGCGTATTAGATGTTATTGCAGTTGCATGGCACGATTGAATGAGATGGAATAAACTACGCTTTAGTTCAAAGAGTAACGAATGGGCTCGCTTATATTAATATTAAGTTAAAATGCTTACACATTATCCTATTAGCTATTGGGCACTACTGATAAACTGAGATCCGTCAATTAATTATGAAGATTTAACAACATGTCTGTATTTTTGTCACTGATTCAATGATCGGATGGTTAAATGGTGGAATGTGTCTGTGTGTGTGTGTGTTTGTGTGTGTGCAAGCGAGTGCATGCCGCACTCATTCGCTGTCGTTGTTAATGAAAAAAAAAAATGTTTTATCTGCCATATTGAATCCGACAATGAATAAGAACCATATATTGCCCTAAGGCCTATTGTACTGCCAAATGAAATGTTCCAAATGAAACAAAGAATCAAGAGACTAACCATAGCTAATTTCACTTGCTATAATATAATAAATTTGTATTGAACAATTAATAAATTCGTTATAAAATTTAAAATAACTTTCAAATATTTAAAATTATCTATATTCTGCTGACAATAAAATATTTAGTAAATCTCAATGGCAAAAATACTCCTTATAGGAATCCAAAATCACGATTCATTAAGAAGACTCCATAGAGTCTGAAAACTTCATAGTGTCTGATACAATGTTGACATACTGTTGTAAAACTGAATCTTTAATAAGCAGACTAGTAAAATCTGGAAATGCTTCTATACACCCTCCTTCATCAATCCATATTAGAACAGCATGATGGGAAATGTTCTATATCAGAAGATTCGGAAGAAAACCGTATCGAATAGAGGCGCCCAAAAACTATTGTAATATAAGTAGCTAGCCAAGGACATTGTACAATATCGTAAGGTCTTTCTAACGATTGATAACGTTACTTTCACATTTGTGTTGATTTTTTTCCACTAATAACGAGACGACTGAGATCAAAGTTAATATTAGGATATTAGATAAACGAAATAAGACTGAACCGTCTGAGTCGCTACTGCACATAATTTTATAACAATGAAATTGTGTCGCATCTATTGTTACGGAAACATCCGAACAGGGTTCTGACACATATAAACTGTAGGGTAAGTGTTTAAGGGTCCCACATCAATACGGAGTCTCCGATCGCTGGCTACTTGTACTTGCGGTGCGTCAGTACGAAATGATCCGACCTGGGCCGTCGGATCTTCGGCGGTTCGTGATTATGGACGCCGCTGAGTCTGACGATGCTGTCCTCGTTCCCGTTGAGTATCGCGAACACCTTGCAACCCTTGAGTCTCGCTGAACATCGCCAGCGCCTCGCATCGCTGTGCTTCCTGTCGTACGACCGGTGGAACGTAAAATCGTTGACGACTAATCGTTGCGTTCCGTTCCTCAGTGTTATGAAACAGGCTAAAACAAAAATAAAAGGTTAATCTCTTCACCACAACGCTTTATACTATTACAATACTCAATGATCTAACATATATTATGTAGACCACAGTATTTTTAATTACTAAATATGACAGGGTGATAAAAAATAACTTTTAAGTGTCTCATTACATCAATAAATATGTACTTTGTACCTTTGAATGTAAACGAATGTTGACGTTGACGTGCTTTTACGAAAAAACTCTATGAAGGCCATTATAATGAATCAAAATGTGATTGTATGAAAATAAATATAAAAAGTATCGACAATATTAAAGAAAATATAGATTAAAAGATCTTTTTATACTAACAACATTTATTTCCACACAATATCCCTAGTTGAAAGACAATGAAAAATAAACAGCAAAAAAATTCAAATCAATAACCATTTATTTACCCAAACTTGTAATACAATAAAATCATTAAATAAAACATCGATACATTTCATTGCTACACCGATTCACTTCATTGCTACACCGATTCACGATTACAATATTCACTAATGTGAAACTCATTTGTGACTCATCCACACATATGCATATATATCTATGTATCTACATTACACGGTTAGGCACGACACTAGCGCGCGAATAAAATTTTTTTTCAACAAAGCCTTACAATAATTACGTGTACCACAAACCTAGTGTTGTATAGTCTTCAAGCCCGAGTGACAAACAAAATATTTCGAGGTGCAAAAAACTAACAGCTACTCCATTAAAATGACACTAGTACTTAACAATATGAGCACCATGTTCTGTTATATCGATCAAGGGCGGTTCGTGGCCGTGGTCGCCGGTGTACTTAATTATCTTCCCTTCTTTCACTGTGGCGACGGCCTTGCAACCCCTGTTTTTCGCTGAGCAGCGCCATCGCATCGTAGTGGACAGCAGTTTACCCTGAGTGGATCTGTGGAACACGTAGTCTTCGATCACCAATCTCCGACTGCCGTTGACCAGGGTGATGAAGTACGCCGGCACTGCGGGAGACAGCAAATGAAGCTGATTGTAATATCGAAATGAGTGTTCCGGGAGTGACAACAGCGGTAATAAGGATTAGTAACTAAGGACAAACATAATGATAATTATCAATATGTCATTCACCTCGTGCCCAGCTGTGGGACACAATTGACTACAGTCAATTATGTCATCTACATGTAAATGTATGCATAACTTTATTGCGAGATTATTTTCATCAAAAAATTTCGTTCGTAACAGAAATAATATAGACACCAACACAGTCTTACAACAAATACGAAATTAATTAAAGATTCACATTATGCAACTGAGTATAGAATTTGAAATAAAATTTCAAATGTTTTCTTTAACATATTTATAACGACAAAAAATACAAATATCTACAGTACAATATCATCATTGATATTTTAAGTTAATCTATTATAAGTACACATCAAACTAGGTTATTTTTAACCATGCATAGGGAGAACAGTTAACAATTTACTAACACGCGTGAACCTTAATAGATAATTAATTTCACTTAGATTCAAATTTTTTTTAACGCATAACAATATTATATTTCGACGTAGCGCTCACGATCGCAACGTATCACAGACTCAGGAACTTGATTCTATGTCGGACTGTATGATCGTCGGATTACCGACCTTTCAAATATATTTTTTAGTACAATATGTGTCCGTTTTTTATTAGCGCCTTATCGCACTAAGGAATCACAAATAACAGCACCCGAGTAGCCAATAAGACGTGCCTTCTATTACTCCTTTTCTCTTGTCTACTCTGCCTTTATTATTTTTTAATAAATTTTATACTGATGCTGCTTACAAACACATTACATCACATTTCATGTGTGTATCAATTATCTTTCTTTTCTTTAACAACGGTCATCAACTGCGACATGAGAATATTTAATGTCTTAATTATTTATGATATATTTTTACGTTCTACTTGGCGTTTTGACAACAACCTCTGTTGCCATGGTGATGAAAGAATCAGCAAATTATCATAATTTACTTCCTGTTTGCTAAAAAGTCGCCGCACGTCCAATATATAAATTTAAAATATAGGTACATTTATGTTAACAAGATACTCCTAATATTGTATGATATGCGCTCGAACATCGAACATGACAATTTTGGGCGCCACGTGGTTATGATCGCTCCGATATTTCACTACACCTCTCACTCACATTATTGTCCAGGTACACAAACGCTTTACATCCTCTATTCTTCGCAGAACACCTCCACCTTGGATGCTTCGTGCCTTGGATACATTTGTGAAATATCGTTTACCACGAGTCGTCGGCATCCATTCACTAATGTTACGAAGTAAGCTGTGAAAATTAACGCAGCAGCAATTAAACAATACTTGCCAATTGATAGCGCTAGCAGCTATGAATGTTAGAAGCCTGAAAAGCCATGGAGATTGTAAAAAAAGAAAATTAGGATTTTTAGAACTCGAAGAAAAGTGCAGGTTTTGAAAATTATTTATTAGCTTTATAAGATATGATTTAATAAAATCGATCAGACAACATCTATTGTAAATCTACGTATAGCGGGTCCAGTTAAAATATGACGCGTAATGAATTGTTATTCTGAGCATAAAACACTTATTAAATTGACATTGACAATAAAAATTAATTGATGCCAGCTTCTAGTTCCGTTATATTATACTTCTACACACACACACACACACACACACATCATTGAGAGACAAACAAACGTATTTTCGTGAGAAATAATTAAGGACATGAGTGGATTAAAGTGTTTCGTAACAATGTCTTTTTTACTTCATAATATAAATGAAGCTGTTGTTTAATTCACTCCTTTCAATATTGCTTGTAATATCGTACGTCTAAAAACCAACATAGACAGTTTACAAAAGTGCTGTGTTTACGAGCAGTTCAGGCACAGAAATGTACCTACTAAATGTTTTTGTCAATTTACAACTTACAAAACACGTTCATCATCTCATGTCTTCATTGTTTCGATATGGAATATATACATAGTTCTTAATATTAACAATATGACTCAAAGAATTGGTTTGATAGATGTTTGTTTTTATACGTAAAGGTAAAAATGACTAGAATTCGGGAAATGCAAACTAGACAAACCATTCCATTGATCGAAGTTGACAGTTACGTAACGCCTGGTTTTCCCGTAGGGGTAGGGAGTCTTGTAGTATACTCCGTCTATTTACCAGTTATGTTATACTGTCCACCCTAAAACAGAGCGTCGGCCTATTCCCATACATCGGGCACAAACTGATACTCCATCCCGCTACTGGGACTCTCAAATTAGAAAAACCCAATAACTATTTGTTCGTCCTGGGTATCGAATCTGGGGTCTACTATACCTTATAGAACTAACGTAAACACAATTCATCAGTTGTTAGCTGTATACTCTAACCCAAAAGACCAACCTCGTACAAACTTATTATCTTAATAATTCTAAGTTCACATATTATCCTAACTGAATAATCCTAATTTTCATGTTTGTTTTTCTGTGTTATATTATTGTTCATTTCATTGTTAAAAGCATATACTTAATCAAACAAATAACTTTTGAAAAAAAAAAATCATTTGCAAGCCCATAGAAAATTTAAAATTTTCGTTATTAAACTGTCACTACTCGAACCTGTCTTTCGAAAAAGTTATTACAGTTCATATAATGAATACATTTTATTAACGAAACTATTTGAAAAATATAACGTCAGTCGAATCCTTAAATTGTTCACATAAAAGTGTGCCTGAACATGAACGGCTTGTGGTTGTTGTGGTACTGCCGCATGCGGATGATGGTGGTGTCGTCGTCGCTCATGTGCACGAACGCGTTGCATTTCTTCTTGTACGAGGAACACCTCCAGCGGTAGCCGATCGAGTTTCGGATCTTCGAGTCCTTGTGGAACATGTAGCCGCCGAGCATCAGCAACCTTTTCCCGGTGTCCAGTGTTATAAAATATGGCTCTGTAAATACACGCGCGGTGACATTAACGTGTAAAATAAGAGAACAGAAACAAACATTAAAATTTAATCGACAAGAGCAGAGCACACGGAGGACAAATTCTGGGTGAAAATGAAACAAGGCTATTGAAAAATTATCAAAAGTTTCTTTAGTAACAAACGTTTAAAGGGCAATGACGACGACTTGGCACATTGGTTTTTTTTGTAACGCACAAGTTACATGTATTCAGGATGAATTACATTTTACGTATGAACCGTCAGACACCATTGTGTATACGGGTCGGCTGTGGTCGTTATGTTCGGCGTAAATCTTGACTACCGACAGATTGTCTTCTGTTAGAATGACGTAAGCGCGGCATCTCTTTTTGGATGACGAACATCGCCAGCGTATGCCGCCGTGACATCGGGTACCTCCGCCTTTATGGAACGAGTATCCGTCAACCAGCAGCAGGGTTTTCCCAGTAGACAGGGTGATAAGAGATGGTTCTGGAATCAAACACACGGGTAAACCATTATTTCGTTTTTCCCACATACATACATACATACATTTCGACTCACATATTTACAGGGCCGTTTCTTCATAGTAGCGATTTAAATAAGAATCGAGACCAGTTAGTGTTGACAATTTATTGTGTTACCAACAATGTGTGATAACTGAGAAATATCAGAGAACATGTACATCACACAAGGATTCCAATTTAACATCAGCATCTTATGTATCCACACGTTGTTGCCTTAAAACTGGGAGGTTCGTGGGTATGCATGCCACCGGTCCTCAAGATTCTCTGCTCGTCTCTGGACAACACCACGAAGGCGAGGCACTTACAACTAGCTTTCGACGAGCAAACCCACCGTATACCACCTGAGTATGAGACGTCAGCGTTTTTGTGAAATGTATATTTGTATAGCATCAGGAGGGTCTTGCCGTTAGCGAGGTTAATGAATCTTGGTCCTGTAATAACAGAAGACCTTGAAAAGGGTAGTATCGATATGGATTCATTATTCACCTTTGCATTATTAAAATATTAACGATTCCATTGAATTATTGATGAAATGACGATTACAATGAGTTATTGGCAGCAAAAAACTCATTGGCTTTTGAGAACGAAACAAACAATAGCATTGTATAAAATATAATTAGTACTCGTTAAATACAATTATCTCCTCTAATTAACATTATAAAATACTACGTTTATCACTAAATTTTGACGTAGGAGCCGTCCTGGGTTTTTCGGTAATTGGGAGGTTCGTGGTTATGGCAACCATGCACGCGGAGCACAGATTCGTCGTCTTCGGAGATGACCATGATTGCGTTGCACCGTTTGTTCTTGTTCGAAGAGCATTGCCAACGGAAGCCACCACAATACTTCTCGCAAGACTTCTTGTGGAACGTGTATCCACCGCTCATTAGCAACCGCTTCCCGTTGAACAGCGTTATGAAGTAGGAGTCTGTAAAAAATGGCTGCGTGTACATTTCTTATTTCGGGACTCCAAAGTGTAAAAAATTCTCGCCACCCATTTCACTGTCGGACGTAAACGTTATTGGAGGAACGTAGAACTGTTCTACAGTCCTCTCGCTGCCCTTCGGGGATTACAGGCGTGTTACGTTTACTAATAAAAGTTTTATTAACCATTTAGGATTCCGTGGGCAACTGTATAGTATGCGAGTCGTGATGGTAATAACGTAATAAAGAATGTATGGATGTCGTGCCTCCCTGCTTAGTTGTGAATCGTGGCGACCATTGTGTCACCACTCATTACCTGTCCCGTTACACTGACACCGTGACTGATTCGTCGTCGTTACTAGGTTTTTACGTATTGTTCACGTGCTACTTTGTATATCAACAAATGCATTTCCAGGTACCTATATATGTAAAGTAGATTCACGGTTCTAATTCCCAAGGGTGTTGGCAGAAGAGTATAGCGCACTCTCGCGATGCACTCGGTACATTTACGTCGCACCGTGGAATAGGTGGTGAGTCTATTGCCGTACTATACTAAAGTTTTTAACTAAAAATCCAATAATACGCAACTCGGGGTTTGAACCCAGGAACTCGAACAGCAGTCGCGTTCGCAACCATGACGCCAATAAGTCAATCTTTAGCTATATTCATTGTATATATTGTAATGATTGTATTTTATTGGATTATTTTAACTTGAAATTTCTAGTATGTGCTCGGAGTCTGGATTTTGTACCCGGTTTATGGCAATATGGTCCATACCCTATTCCATGATGGGACGTAAATGTAACTATTGCAACGTAAGATTGTACTCTCCTCATCAGATTACAGACGTCGTGTTGGTTAATTGTATTTTAACTGTTCAATGAGTTTTGTAATTGTTTAGAATCTTTCTAGTATCAAATTAGGGCGACGAAGCCGTTTTTTACATTGCTGTATATAAGAAATTACTAACGTAAGCATCAACTCCGCTGAGTCCAGTGAGTTTATAAAAATTAAGTTTCATAAAAATGTCACGATACCTGTACGTCTAAAAAAACTGGTGCGCAAGCAGTTTACAAGACATATTATTTCTCATTTCATTTATATTTCTCAAAGTGGTCAAAACATAAAGAATTCTTTTACAACATTTATTGTATTGTCATTTATTGTTAATGTTACATTTTTTAAATGAATACAAAATAATAATGCTAAAAACAATGAAAATATAATTTATGTTATTGGATACAAACTTATATTGAACTGAGTTCAGTAAATGAACCGTAAGGTCCTATGTTCATAACTATATGCACCCAATATATGTACATATATACCCACATATCCAGTTACGTATACAGGGTAGTTTTACAACATAACGTTGTATAAAAATGACGAAAACAAAGGAATTTTAGGGCGATTTTCTATACAAGTGAAAATGGATCGTTGCATTTGTTTAAATCAATTTTCTTAATCGGCAAGTTATCTAGTTGACTTTAAAAGAGAATTACATCGAGAAATGTGACAGATAACACGTTATTCACAAACCCTTTGTATTCTTTAAATAAATATAATCCCGGAACAGTCTAGCCTTGTAGCTAAATATTTATTTGCAACTAACTTAGACTTTCACAATAGAAATATTTGTAATATAACAGAAAAGAGTTTATTAAAATTAGGCAGACTGCCTCGTTTCTCGAGAGCCGAGTGTCGAGGTTCGATCGGCAGGTCGGTGAGAGTATTATAGAGTTATCTAACTTGAAATTTCCACTTATTGTGTATTTGCAGGTACAATACAACTGGTAAATCATGGGAATTCACTAAACTCCTCTGCCTACCCTTTCAGGGATATGCAGGCGTGATGTTGTGTTATGTTCAAATTCCTTGATGGCTAAGTTTGACATAATTTCCAGTTTTGGTGATCATGTACCGGGGCGGATAGTGATTGTGTTCGAGCCGGGCTTTCATGATCACTCTGTCCTTGGTCATGTGTATATAGGCCTTGCATTTCCTCGACAGCGTGTTGGAGCAAGCGAACCGAGTGCCGCCGTCGCGCAAACTGCAGTTCTTACTGTAAGTATACCCAGAGTGTAACAGCAGAACCGCTCCTTTAAGCGTCTTGACGAAGCGCACTGGAAACATAATTCAAAATAATTGGGCATCCTTGAGGTACAATTTGAAAAGGGGATAAAATGTGACTAATAAAAGTCAACTATTTCTTAGTAAATAATACAAAGCGGACGATCATCTCTCTAAATATTAGTTACGTCAAATTTAGAGAGAGCTAATATTTGTTGTGATATTTACTAAAAATGTTATGCACAGTAATAAAAATACATAACAATATTTAATTTATAATATATTTGCAATAATAATTGTATAATAATAAAATTATACCTACACTAATACGTTTTTGTATGTATTTATTTTGTGATCGTTTATCAAATTGGCTGAATACAATAGACTTACATCTTATTTCATTGCGGGAAGTAAACGTAACTGCTGAATCCTAGGTTTGTACAGTACTTCTCTGACTACCTCTTCGGGTATTATAGGCGTGATGTTACGTTATTTATCAATTTGTTTATGTCATTTTTTGAATTTGATATATGATATGAAAATATTTCTTTTTACTGCAAAACATTACAATTAGTAATAAGTTTACTTTATTTTTAAAATGGTGTACCGATACAGAGGAAACTTTTAATTTAAAGGATAATTTAATATCCATTGATCTTGTATTCAAGGGAATAAGATGTAAGAAACATTGCTTGAACAAGACTGACCCATTTTTATACACTGACATTTAACTGGACCGTTGGTGCAGTGGTTAGTGAACCTGACTGTTGCGCCGGAGGTCGTGAGTTCGATTCCCACTCAGAATAAATATTTGGGTGAGTATTTGTTTTGTGTCTGGGTGTGAAAAATTAAAAAAAAATATGTAATTTACCAGCCGTCTCGTTAGCACAAGCTCCCTTGACGCTTACTTTGGGATCAGATGGCCGTGTGTGATGTCTCGCGATTTTATTAATATACGAGTACAGTTCATTTTCCAGCCGTACATAATTGTCAAGTTCATGATTACGATATGTTGCCAGTTGTTTGTAATTTTACCGTATAATACATGAATATTAGCCTTGCATCCTGTGCGCACTGTTCTTGAACAACAACGTCCATTGGTTTACATGGCTTTTCGGTAATAAGAGAGATGTAAAACAAGCTTTTAGATTATATTTCGATATTAGTAATTGGAAACATTGAGGAGTTTTTGAAAATACAGTTAACGACAAGCAGACAATCTGAGAGTTGTCAGACAACTAATGCCCCTAAAAGTCACTGTTTCGATTTAGAAGTTTAATAAAACATGGCTCGCATTAATAACATTTAGTCTTTTTCGTATCGTTTTTATTTTGTAATGAAATTAAAACAAAATTGAATTAAACCAAAACAATTATATTAATCACACATTAAAGTTTCAAATACAAGCCGTTAGAAGCCTTCACGTACTTAACGGGGTCGTGACAATGAGAAAGACAGACGGGATAGAGTTGGTGATTCTTGGTAACGTGAATGATGGCTTTGCATCCTTTGCTTAAGGCACTGGAGCATGTGTATCTGGAACCGCCCGCGCGTATCGGGCCTCGTTTCGAGTAGGTGTACTTATCGTAGAGAAGAAGTTTCGCGCCGCTTAGTAGTCTTATGTAGGTGGCTGTAATTCAGGAAGACAGAAATGTATGAAAACAACATATACAAAAAAAAAACCGTGATAATATAATGATCAAACAAATATAGAAAATGGAGTTCAAGAAACTACTCGTACAAAGATGCTTGAATAACAGAAACGATTACATATACCTATATGAGTTAAAAAAATTGTGTCAAATTATTGTTTTCGTGTTAAGGAACGTTTATTAGATTTCAGTGATGATTTCCAAAACAGTGACACGGCAAGCATTTTTAAAAGAGAAAAAGAAAAGATTAAGTGATGTACCGTATCGATTTCACCAGCGCATCATTGTTAGTATCTATAAGTTTTTATGGTTCGTATGTTTGTGAGAATTTAGACCGGTCCATGGCAATTTCAGTAATCCACGTTTTTAAAGGTTATAGGCATAGCATTTTCGAGCATTTGTTTCCAGGAATATATTTCTAATTTCCTGTGCTGATCCCACAAATAATATAATAGTTATATTATTTGTGGGATACAATAATTATAGTTTTTACATTAAGGAGACTAAATTCAGGCGTGATGTACATGACAATTTTTGTACACAAGTGCGACTATCCTATTTATTTTATAGTCTATCTTAACTTTATGTCCAGAATTTAATAGTGCCTGCCTAGACTATCTCGTTGGTCATGTTGGTTGCAGGCGCGACTGCCGATCGAGAGCTCCTGGGATCAAATCCCAGGTCGTGCACCACGGGATTTTTCTAAATAAAATTTTCTTTTAGTGGCTAGTCTCGAAACGTGCCCAATTCCATGATGGGATATAAACGAAAGTGGTGAAACGTTGTAGTTTACAACACTTTATAAACTCTATACTCTACCTCTGCGTACCTCTTCGGGGATTACAGGCGTGGAGTTACGTTTATAACTTAATAATGAATGTAGACCGCAACTATATCATCAGTGTTCATGTAGCTGTGTGTGATGTGAAATTTAATTGTGTGTACACAGTATGCAGTGTGTGGTCAATCCAACGAAAATCCTTCAAACATAAACAAATTAACATCGCACTCACCTACTTCTTTATGGGGTTAATTGACCCGCGTAACATATTTCGAAAATAATAAGAGTAGTGAGATGAAAAAACATAATATTGTCATGCATATTTCCAGTCGGGGTAGTCAGAGATTCAGGATTTCCACTTGCTATGGTCTTGGCAGACTTTTTCGCCTCGTTTACATTCATTAGTCGCCATACACCCTCATATACTGCAGGAATTTTTAATCTGGCCTTCTTTTAAGATGACTCCGATATGATCCAAGTATATTACCCTACCTCTTCCTATTCTACCATTTATACTCGCCTAAAAAATCTGTTACGTTAACTGTCATTCATTCTTTCTGCGTGACCAAACTATCTAAGCGTCTCTTTCTTGATCCTAATCCCCACATCTTTCACATCACATCTTTCTCTTATTACATCCTTTTTCGTTCTCTTTGGTATACAAAAAAAAACCAGAACAACAATCAAGAATAATAACAAAGGTATTTAAACAGCGATGTTATATTACACCGTTCCAGCCTTATATTTATTTATTTATACTATATATTTATTATAGTTTTAAAAACTTCCCAGTTTTCGTCAACACCAATTTGGGGGGCGGGTGTTGGTGGTTATTCACTGCTACCACTATCATGTCATGTATGTCGGTGTGAACGTAAGCTTTGCAGTTTTTGCTGAACGCATTCGAACAGTTGTAACGTCAGCCACCATTCCGCACGACGCTTTCTCTCGAGTACGTGTAGTTATTGTGGTAAAGTAGTAGAGCTCCATTAACGTTGATAAAATTGGCTATAACGAAACAGTACATATTCCAGCAGTACTGATTAAAAACGTACGAACGTAACATCACGCCTGTAATCCCCGAAGAGGTAGGCAGAGGAATGTAGAACATTCCCACGTTTCACCAGTTA
>DWDU01001562.1:0-14384 GCA_018245575.1 Jemadia suekentonmiller
CCCGGGAATCGAACCCAGGACCTCCCGATCGGCAGTCGCACTTGCAACCAACACGACCAACGAGGCAGTCAATGTATTTAATAAAAGAGTTACTAAATGTAAAGACAAAGAAAGCTTAAAATAGAATTAAAATATATCAAGAAAGTGATGAAACTATCTCTTCGAAATTTATTACAGAGACTAATCAAATCTTGTGCCCGTCTCATAGTCTGTCTGTGTTCTCCATTGTGTTATAAAGTCGCGCGCAAGTATCTGTTAATAAATACCGATAGTATGAGAGTTTCCTTCAAGAACACTTTTTGGCGAATTGGAAACTATGAAATACATGGGTTTGAGAATTGTTTTTTATAGTGTAAATTTTATTTTGAAGAAGTCTGACCATTATCGTAACGCTTAGATGAGCTAATTTCTGTTGGCGTGTGTTTATAAAAGGGTTCTATATTTTCAACGATGGCGACGAATTACTTATAAGATCATTTAAAAATGAACGATTGTAATAATTGCATACACATCTCATAAGTGTAAATATTTCTTTCATTGTTTTCCTATAAAATAGATTAGTTACAAATATTTATCAAACAAAGACCAGATTTGAACGTTAAAGTGTAATGACAAAGAGAGTATCAGTAATGTTAGGACTTAACAGAGTAACGGAGAACACAGAAAGTAATTATCGCGTCCACCGGCCAATGGGCTGGAAATTGAATTATTTAGCGCGCCGCGAAAACCATAAACAAGGCTGAATCAACACCGCTATTTGAAATTACAAAAACAACGGCCGGATCAAACACCTATAAATTTCCGGCATTAAAAATAAAAAAACACGAGCCAATCCGCCCCGCGGATAAATGATGCCGAATATTAGAACGACTCGGTTTATAAAAATTTGTATCGCAGAATTTCATCCCTCCGACACACTACGGTCAGAGTGGAAAATGCGCGCTCTAATATTGCCGTCACAATACAAATCATCTTCTTATCCAGTTCTAATTAATGACGCAACTTAGGGAATAATAATAAGAAAATAATGTTGTTATCTTACATACGATTAGTGAATTACTAAGTGTGGAGTTACGTTACGCTACTATTGTTAACAGGATCCTTACTATTATTTTTAATTCAAATATTCATAATTGTGCCCATAATTTTTTTCTTTGTATAATAGAAGCTATGTAACGTGACTGCGGAGCCTTTCCTAAGAGGTTTTAACCCATCATCCCAATACTGGGCATGTCAGTTGGGGATCGCAAAGCACTGGTCTTTCCACCGCCTACAATGCGTCCGTAAGCGGTGTGTAGCTTACAGCGCTTTTAAACTACAAATGCAAATATGTGTAGTCAAAGTAAAACAATCGCTTTTTATCTGCACACCGTACGCATGGTTGGATCAACAATAAATCAAGCTATTTCAGCAACAGATGCGACCGCTCCCAGCGCCGGAGCGCGCAACGCACCTTCGCACGTCATCCACACACATACAATCGTTATGCTCTCATCGATGTGCAACAGAAATTGAACTCTATCTTACAGCACTAAAGTGCACAATATGAAATATGTTTGATCCTCTCGCACGCATTAAGACCTCGTACACTAGCGCACCGTCCCGTGAATATGTAATCAAAGCAAATTTAACCTTATACTTAAGCGTTAAAATTCAAATTAATGATAAACAAGACAGTCGTATAGCAGGGGGTAACCATTCGACCCTTCGGCTAACATTATCGGCACTTATCTTAAATAAAAATATCTTATTTCGCTCATTTCTCATCAATGATACGTGAACGGTAGTTTTTTTTGACGCGATAGATGATTTCCTCGCCAGATGTTAATATTTATCGTGAGCGAGTAGCCATGGATAAGTTAAGAGTAGCCGCTGGAATATTAAGAGTACAAAAACTTTATAACCTTGAACTATATTATTAGCCTTCACCATAATCATGATCACCAGCCTATCTAAGTACACACGACGCGGGCCTCCAGCAAACGGTTTCATCTTATTACCTTCTTAAGACCGCTACCATCTTAAGACCGCTTGTGTATTATGGCTAGCTAATGCTAAATGAAGCAGATATTGTATGTAAAAACCAAACAGCTGTTATCGTTCATTACTTAAATCTTCCCACTAGATCTGTCGCTGGGCACTGGGCAGGCACAAAGCACCAAGTGCTGAATATCTCTAATCTTACAAACTTACACTACACCCTCATCTGTGCTTCGAGACACCTACTTATAGACATATTTTTAACGCCGGGTACAGAAAAAACTATCATGCTTATTATCTCGCAAACACCCGCCGTGGGTGGAGATCGCCAGGTTACAGATCTAGTTACTAATATTATTATTATACAAACTTCTCACGCCTAATCTGGAGCGATAATGGTGCTTACAAAATTTTGGCCTATCGAAATGGTCATCGACGATTCGTACTATAGTCAAATAATTAATAATAATCAATTAAGTAGTCATTCTAACTTTTAATAATAAAATTAATTTGGCCATCCCGCACTGAGCCTGACTGGGTCTGTGTTATGATAACCAGACAGACGCTACTAAACCACATACACATAATTAAGACATACTTCTGAAAACATATTATATGTACATACAAGTAACTATTGTTTTTATTGATTAATCGTAATAAAATCTTATAAACCTCGTAATTTTTGATAAGGTTTTTGTTTATAATAATGTAATACGATAGTATTGGGATGTGGTTTTCTAAAGGTTATTTAAATTTGCACTTTTCGAAGTAGCTATAAGTGTTGAGACCCATTTCAAGCTGTCAACGCATAATTTAGTTTATGTTGGCGCCTCGTCCCCGCACCGACCCACGCGCCCTGAAGTAAGATTGGTTTATTGGTAGTCATTTGATAAGTCCCGTCAATAATATATTAGTAAAATGTCAATAATCATAAAACAAGTTTCTAAGTCAGGGATTGAACTTAAAATGTTTGACATATTGGAACTTTTCCTAACGAACTGCCTCGTCGGTCAAGTGGTAGCATGTGCGACTGCTAATCGAAAGGTCCTCGGATCAGATATATTAGATTTTTTTACCTTAGACTTTCTAGTAAATTTCTAGTAGTTGCTTGAAGTTTGGATTTGTGTCTGCTTTATAGCAATAAGCTTATCCCACATTACAAATTGGGACCTAAACACAACAGATGAAACGTGTGAATGTAGGCACTACGCTCCGCTGTTTATCTCTTGGAGGATTACGAACGTGATATTACGTACCTTAGAATTTTCGTAATAGCACAATAATAGTTATAAGGACATCATATTGAAGTGTTCTATAATAAGGTATCGGAGTAGTTCTCCTCTCTCTTATATCAGAATGGCGCTGAAATGATAAAATATATACGAGCGTACCAATACACGTATTGATATATCTATGTATGTTATGCCACTGTGTACGGTAGAGTGAACGTTGTCACGCCGTTACATACAATCATCTTTACTAATTTTTTTCATTCCACAGTCGGATACAAATTTCATTAGACAAGGAGAAGTGTCAAGGGAGTACGCTGCAACGTTGGCGTGTTCCATTAAATAAGTGAACTAATTAAGGAATACGAGGATATATATACATATGTTAACGACGTTCGTCTACACATATAATAATACAAAGCAGAGCGCACAATATTGTCCGAGGCAATTGCTACCGTTCAAAGTGTCAATAAGTTATAGTGGGACTAGTTGCGTCCTGTCTTGGTGTAAGTTATTTCATGTCCGCCCTGCGCCCCCGTCACGGCTCGCCCTCTAATAAATTACATTAGCTTACAGCAGCTTCACAGGTGGTGACGATTGATGTTCGGCCTTGACGACACTCACCAATGCGGCACGCTGCCGTGTGGTGAGCAGCAAGCGCTTGAGCATTCTGGATATTTTAATAATTTTTGAGAAAGTGCACAATTTTATAGACATTCTGCGAAACGACGATGCAGTTCGTCGGCTGCAGCTCCCGTGGACATTGTGCACAAACCCTAGGTACTAATACGATACTCTTCAACACTACGCACAAAAAGTTCTTTATATCTTTGCAAACTATTTTAAACTTCTAATTACACGTATACAAACTTTTTGTTTCGATACTTTACACTTTAGGTGATCTGATATTTGTTTTGTACATAAAATGACCTCAATGTCATAATTAACATTATTGTATTGTAATACTTAAACTTAACACATTAAACTTAACGTAACATCACGCCTGTAATCCCCAAAGTGATAGGCAGCTGAGTATATTAAACTTAATTTTGAAATATCTGCGCATTTGTTGATTTAACTTCATGTATGATTGTTTTTATATTTGATAGCTATTTTGTATGAAAACAAAATTTCAGTGCACGCTACTAATATATCTGTGCTCACTCCCGAACTAGTAGAGTCAATAAGACTAACTATTGCTGCTACTTAGTCTTAAAAAAAATATCCAGTAAATATTATTCCGAGACTAAATCGAAAGCTTATACAACATGTAGATTATTATTACATCGTCGTGCCAGGTCTTTTTTGGAGTAAGCTGAGAGCTCCGAGTGCCAACTATTCTTACAGACAAGACGTGCGTTGTTCACATGGACAACTCTGTTCATACACGTACACTGGTTTCGAACAATTCTGACTGCCCTACCAACTACTATCTGAACTACATACATATATGGTCTGCCTAGGTGCCTGCATATGTAAATACTGTTTTTTAATCTAAATTTATTTAGGGGTTTTAATACTGTTGTATATGCCTATAGTTGTACATATAAATACTTGGATTAAGAGTCTACAACATCACAATTGAATCATAAATTGTTTAAATATAGTTGCAGTATCGGACGTACCAGGTGATCTCACTCATCAGAAAGAAAGATTCGGCTACAATTATCAGAGCCACCTCGAAAGCTCTTAGTGACTCACGTTTTTTAGCAAAACACCGCCTCTTCCTACTCGAGAATCTTTGAAACGACTCTACATCACTGTGAAGAAAAAAATTTCTACTCAAAGAGCTTTTAATGTTTCTTGAGAAAAGCTAATTGCCTTTTAGAGGACGGTCAGCATTGAAAGTTAACTGGAAAGGTGAATAAGGAGCGGTTATAAATGTTCTGAAAATTTATTAGTTGCCTAACAAATATTATCAGTTCTCGGAAAGCATATAACTCGTATTACACCATATGAGGCAGCCGTTCACACTTGAACACTTTGAAATATTTAATAATACGTTCACATTTATGATATAGAGTAATTATTTCATAAAATCGTGGCTTTCTATTTCATTATTGAGGAAATTTATTCATGTTGATATAACGTTGAAAGTTATTAACATATTCTGGCTGCTTCCAGTACATTACAGTCACTATTAATTGCGGCTACTAAAGAAAATAAAACCTTGGAAAATAATTTGAAGAATTATATTATTGAAAAAACAAAATATGTGAGTATACTACACTCCCCTGCCCACATCTTCAGGGATTATAGATGTAAAATACCATCTTTGAGCGCCTCTTTTGTCTTGTTGGTTGCAAGCGCGACCACCGATCCGAATTCCTGGGTTCCAATCACGGATCGGGCACTATTGGATTTTACTCATTTACATTTTCTAATAGCGGCTTGGAGTGTGGATATGTGCCCGGTTGAAGACAGTAGGCTCACAACGTATTCCATAGTGGGACATAAACGTAACTCGTGAAGCGTGAGAGTGTACTACACTCCTCTATTACAGACGTGATGTTACTTTTGAATACTATGTGACGTTAACAGGGTATCAAACTTAATGGTACATGTGTATAAAGATTACACTCATACATTTAACTTTTGTTATTTTATTACTCTTTGTCAATAGATCGCAACCGCATCGGACAACAGGCGCTTTCAATTAGATTAGTTACATCAGTATTACATTCAACATTTACTTTTCATTAACTATTAATCAAAATGTATTCCTTAAATACTAGTAATCCTTAAGTATTATTACAGGGAGTTTACAATAAAAAAATTACAGTAAGTAATTATAGGGTAAATAAAATGTTTCCAAACGATAGAACACTTTAGTAATATAATTGTGATAGACCTCTGGTATCTAAAGTAAATTATTGGAATTGGAAATGTTCGTATCTGTCGTTGATAGGGTACATAATGTAATGGAATGTTTATATTAGGTTAGAGGAAAGGGTCAGTGCAAATAAGTCAGAATGTGGTGACATTAGTTGTAAAACGGACACCTATTATTGGTATTTAAATGAAAGAATGTAAAAAACGATACCTTTTGTACGTTTCACACATAGTAACGGTATCTATTCTCAACTGTTACTAATAAGATAGTATATGTATTTCTGTTTTACCTTAGAATAAAATACGATTCATAGATCAACTTGCTGTTTAATTAACAGACCAAATTAATGTCAAAAATGTTTATATATCTATAATTACTATTATTTTAAAACTATCCGTGGGAAGAAACATGATGTATAAACTATATTACCATATTATTATTGTTTACTAAAACCTTAGTCTGCATTACCTATCATTTAATAAATAACAACGAATAAATTATTTAATAAATATCACACCAGATCGTTTCATTTGGATTTTGAAAGTTCTTCAACATGAATTAAAATTTGGTATCGTATAACAATCATGAAATTTATGCACATGATAAATCCAACTATGTAGGTATAATTATAAAAACACACTAGGTACTTAACGGGCAGGCGGTCGACCCCGATTACCTAAAATCACTATCTTCACAGACCAGACGTACACCATCTACGTCCATCGCTGTCTGAATACAGCGATATGAATCTAGCTTGCCCTTGTAAATAAGGGCAAGCCAGTTTCGGAGACTTTCGACTCCCTCATCAGCCAGTACCTAGCCTATTAGGTCAAAATAGGTACGATTTGGTCCCTTTCAACACTCGCATCTATCAACATTTGCGTTATATGGTACTAAAACTCTTCAAAGCACAATAACACATTACTATACCATAATTATAAACATCCCCTACGACAGCCAGTAACGGGAATTATTTGCATAATTCTCCGAACGCAAGCGCCAAAGTATGGAGTAATTAAAACAACAGGACAACTCCTGAGAGCGAGCGCGGAACGTTTTTGTAGCCCGGAATTAAATCGGAGTTGGGAATTTAAAATATGTCTTTGTGACTCAGCGCCTTGACGGAATGTGTTTCGGAAAGTATATAGTGTTTAGTACTGAACTAACAGAGCATTATCATTTTACTATGTAGGTGTATCAATTCAATCAATTCTATATAGCTCAATTGGTCCCTTTGGGATATTTAAACGAAATTAAACCATATATTTCCCAGTAATCAACAATATAACAAGTCAACCCACAGGACGATACGAGCATGTTCACAGCATTAAACATTATGCAATTCAGTGTAACGCTCGCTGACATGTTGTCATGAATTATTTGCATAATTTCTCAAACGCAAATTCCACGGTACTGAGTAATTACAGTTACGGGACAACTGTTGGGGGCGTTCTTAGAATATTTGGCTTGCTAACACTTTTGATATGAACGTAAATTTGCATTAACGCCTGTAAAAACAAAAAACTGTACTAAATAGCTTAGTTACTAGCTCATGGAAAGTTAAAACTCTTCTTTGCAAGTCTGTGCCATCTACAAGTGTTGGTTCCCACAAGGAGATCGATTATGGACTTGATTAATTGGTAGTAGCAACGTCACAGTACAATAATATTAGTAAAATCTTTGCGATATCGATCGCTGCCATCAGATCACAAATTCGGCACTGTGTGTTATGGTAACCATACAACTGGTGTACTACATGTATACCTTCCTACATATAAGCTTATGTACATAATCTTACACCCCAACATAAAAGAGATACTCATGCTCATCGCACAAATATGTATTTATCTGAAATGGAAATCGACCAATCCCCCACTTAGCAATCATCTTTGCTAACCGCTAGACTAGACAACGGACATACGGACCGGCCTGCCAACTACCATTTCTTACTAGTTAATCCCTAAAGTACTCGTATTATAATATACGCAATACGGCGAAAAAGAAACGTAATAAAGAACAGAATTCTACTAAAAGCTGTAAATGATAGAAGTGCAAATGTAGAAACTAAAACAAATATTGTCGTATTCCAATCACGAGAACACAATTCAGAAATTTTGTGCGCTAAGCTTTGTCAAATTATCGCAATTTAGACGTTGGGAATTAATCCCTTCACAGATAAATTCGTGCTCTGACCTATTAGCTTAGGGCATTGAGGCTATTATTATCTGTAATATCTGTAAAGTCTGAAACGTGCCCCGAATCGGATTTGGGTTCAACGATTCGTAAATCATAATTTCGACTACTAATCATCCAGCTTTCGAGGTAATAATTGTTGTTTATATCTATCATTTAACCCCTGGAACGTAATTCTCGAAGTTTATAAATTCCCCTCAATTATATCGGCGTCCTTAATCCCGTCCCTTGTGACTGATCCTAGTTTGTTTGAATATTGGTGGCATTTTTGTCGATCATTGATTTATTGAAGGTGTTATAATCCTCTGCTTAAGTTTCAACTGCAATTTTTTATAATTATTATAAGTAAACCAAGTTCAGTTTAGAAGGATGTTCCTTAAGACATAAATCATTCCAACCTTTACGCTATCCTCTGAGGATAGCACAATTGTCTCATCCCGCAACGACCGTTAAGACAAAATTTTCAGAAGTACGTAACATCACGCCTGTAATCCTCGAAGTGGTAGGCAGAGGAATGTAGAACATTCCCACGATTCACCAGTTACGTTTACGTCCCGCTGTGGAATAGGTGGTGAGCCTATTGCCATGCATAGGGCACATATCCAGACTCCGAGTCATTACTACAAAAATTAAAATTAGAAAATTTCAGTAGCACCCGACCCGGGAATCGAACCAGGACCTCCCTGTCGGCAGTCGTACTTGCAACGAACACGACGAACGATGCAGTCGTTCGTTTTAAAAGTATCAAAAATTAAACACCTGACATATTTCGATGATATCAAAATCAGATAAATACTACGTGACATCACGCATGTAATTTCCGAACAGTTAGGCCGAGGAGTGTACTGCCACGTTGCACCAGTTAAATTTACGTTCCTTTATGGAACAGATAATGAGTATATTGCCATACATCGGGAACATATCTAGACTCAGAACCACTTTTAAAAAATCTAAGTTAAAAAAATCCAATAGTTCTCGTTCCGGGATTTGAACCCAGGACTTCTAGTTCGGCAGTCGCCTTGCAACCAACACGACCAACGAGGCAGTCATAAATAATACCATATTAAATAAGGAACTACTAGATATTAATAGGGTAGGTACTCATATAAGGTGTCGCATACTTCAAAGTTACTCCTAAGTTACTGAAGTAAATGAACGTACTTCAATGCTCAAAATTATACTAATTTGTCAAAATTTTCAATATTCTCCTCTCTAAACTAGTCTTTGGTGATTATGTAAGCGTACGACATAATAGTTATAAACTAAGGCAGAACGCCCGCTCGGATCCCAGCATTTGACAGTTTCATTACAAATAGCTGTAGCAGATTGTCACGCCGAGTCTCTGATTACAGTTTAGCGTCGTATTGTTCGAGTGACGTCACCGGGAGGCTGTTAGTGGCAAATTGTTGATGTCCTTTACTGAAGCGATACTAGATATTTCATTGTATGGAATACTAAGTAAAGCAGAAACTATAAACGTAGCTTTTTAAGTATCCCCTTCATCATCAATATCATCATCGATCTCTTTATCGTTCTCCTTTTGGCCGCGTGTCTTCTCTCAAAATAAGTATGGCTACGGCCATTGTCTGCTACCCAGGCCAGGTACCATGTAGAAATAGTGACAACAGGGTACTTTGCTGTACGTCTACATATATAGCAAAGTACCATCCACATCTTATGGACACCCTTCTGAACAGGACGAAATGGTTCGCTAAACAGTTACCGCTGCAGACTGCGAAATAGCTGAATTTCTTGCAGACATCCATTTTTTGCGATTCGGACAACCTGGAATTATTTAAGACAATAGAGAATAGCTTCTTCCTGGGCAAGCGTAATACTTCCCACGCTGCATCTCACTTTCCGTCAAGTGGCACAGCAGTCAACTGCAAGCCTATTCTAAATGATTAAAAAAGTGCTGTTTGGCAGACTACACGATTCTTAGAGAACATTATGAAGAACTGTAATACAATTATGTTCACGTTATTTTTTTTCGCACTTTTAACATCACGCGTATACTCCCCGAAGAGGTAGGCTGGAAGTACCTACACTTCCACGTTCCACCAGCTACGTTTACGTTCCATTATGGAAGAGGTGGTGTAATTATGGAATTTCACCAAATATGCCTTGATGGGACGTAAACAAAGCTGGTGTATAGCAATCCATACATCAGGCACAAATTCAGACTCCAAATAACTACTAGAATTTTATACTAGAAATTTTTGTTACACAAATCCAATATTACCCGGGATTTGAACCCATACCTCCCGATCGGCAATCGCGTATGCAAACACTCGATCCACAGGTCAGTCAAGAAACGGTTGAAAGAAGTATTTCGAAACCAAAAATCATTACAGTATTTTAATAAATGTAGGTATTATTTTTAGTTTTGATATGGCTACGTAAAGTCTTTATCTATACTTGCGTATAGTCGATACGGATGGTACATTATTCATTCGTTATCACGTTTACAGCACAGTAAGCGATGAATTTATAAACAGATAGGAGCAATAAATATTTTGGCAGATCGATTGCTTGTCGTGCCACATATTGTCGGTGCCTGCAGCCGAACGCGGCGCTGCAGGGAGCCGGCCGTCGGCGGCTCCGTGCGGTTGTCAGCTGCCTGTACTGCTGCTATTATTGAAGTAAATGGGTAATTGTAGTGGAAACCTATTACTATGCTATTAACTTCTAGTTATCACCAATTCCGAGACAAATCAAACAGTTCAAAACTGTGCATACACTTTACTCTTTATATTTATACTGTCTCTTTAAGCAAGTAGGAACAAGTTAAGGATTTATATCGGCTACGGTATGTTATAGTCAATTATCATTTAATGAAATTAATGCATATATTATATTATAATACGACATTTGTACATATATGTGGGCCCGCGGGAAACTGACGGACGTAATAAACAGTAGACCGTGTGGTGGTGTGTGTGGATATAAATTGAGGCGCTCATCTGCAAACGCGGACGTCTGTGATGTTCAATAATGATCGTATTATGTAGTGTCGCGATCTTTATCCGAACTTAGGTGCATAGTTCGTTTGGTAGTGCATTGTACTTTTATTGAGCTCCATGTAGCTGCGTGTCACGACACTCACGACGGCCGTGTGCGCGACGCTCGGTTTTAGTTTAGGCCCGTGTTGTATGGTACCTGCGCTCCGGGGAGGCCGGGCTAGCTCATTGTTAGTGCCATGTACTGGAACGATATTACATTTCAATCGTTTCAAAAAATATTTTTTTGAATATGACTTTGTTACTTTAAGTAACTGTATTATAAAATACGTTCTGATGAAAATAAGCGTGTAACTTTACATTAAGAAATATTACGAATTGTTAGTGGAAATCAATTAACGTAATATGACTCGGGATTCAAATCTACACTTACTAGTTTCAACGCCAGCTGCATTTCGCAGAACTATCGAAACACACGCTCAGTTGCTGTAAACGTGTTGGATGAATGTTCTGTAATCCTTGCGTTACATTATAACTTATTTAATAAATAAATTATTATAATAACGCATAATAATAACTAAACGTATTGTACAGGATTTCGTCCAAATATTCTGTTATTTCTTAATAGATATAACAAACAGTATCGGTAAACATGTAATAAAAACATGTAGTACGAACTTTATCTTTAAATAACTTTAGAAGTTATTCCCTCAAACCTCCCATAAAGTTTGTGATAATTTTGCGGAACATTGTAAGCACGGGAGAACTAAATACCCAATAACATCCCAGCCGCAGACTCGGCCCCAAGGAGCCGCATGCCCTGGCGCCCGAAAGTGGCACTTGCAGTGTTGGATATATCCGCGGCCTCGAACCGGAAACTAAAAGGCGGTAGTCCGTATGTTGAGCTACCTGCGAATCCCAAACACAGCGCTAAATTAATAATAGCCATTAGTCTGCGGTAAGTTTATACGTTTTATGTTTACAAAAAAAAAATGTTCACTGATGAATCCCTAATCACTGAACAATTTTTTGTGAAAACAAAACGTTTGTGTTTTGTGCTACTGAGTAGTGCCTAGTATCAATTTAACGTTACCTCATTTAACTTGCGAGCAAGCAACCAATGAAAATATGTATTCTCAGACACATCGCGCGTCTTCAACACTCATCGCTTCATTCGCACTCGCACAGGCGGTGCGGAGACATCCGACTTCCCCGTCAGCGAGTGTTTGATTCCCGAAATAATAAAAATGAAAAGTATAGCTACTACTCTTATTGAAATATTGTCTCATGAACTTGGATTGACTGCACATAAAAAAGTGAACATTACAAGCGGAGACGCGGACGAACATCTAGCGCGCAATGATTTGGGTAAAGCGTCAGATAAATCACATAAAAATGATACATTGTTGCCGGTCTCAGAAATATAGAGCGCCGCAAAATATCAATGAATTCTTATCCAGCGCGAGTCCCAGCGGACGGCTGAGGGTTCTGTCAAATATTGTATGAGATGGAAATATCTGAACACAATACACGCCGCAGTTTTGCAGAAATACTATAGGCACCAGCCACTTTTCTCATACACGTTCTCACGCAAACACAGTTTTGTATAATCCTTAAAACGCACGCACGCGACTTAAGTGAAAACTAGTTGTTAGCCTATTGTAATGTTAAACTAACTGCGCCCCGACTGTAATTCGCAAGAAGTCAGTGTGATCAGACTCATAGTACTTCAGTGCGTACAACATCTTTAGTCTTATGTTAACTGGTCAGTGTCGCACTGAGCAGTTAGAGAAGTTATTTTATCAGAAGCAAATAATATATAAAGCGAATTATCCAGACATTATCCTGAGAATACATTTGCGAGGGTTTATTTATATTTTATATGTAAATATGTTATTCTATTGGGTTATTTGCCAACTCTAATTGTCTCGAGATGCCGCATGTGAATAAACGTTCACGGCGCCGGGCCGTGGCGCGAAGGGCGCAGCAGTGCCGACCGAGCTGGTAGGTGAATTTCAAGTATCAATTAATGAACGTCATAATCATCGTCATCACCTTGCTCCCATCCACTACTGGACATGGGCCTCATGTTTGCTGTCGACCACGATGTTCAGTTCTTCGTACCGAATTGAACTAACATTACGTCCCAATGATAGCAATTACGAATACATTGCAAATTAAATTAAACTACGTTACAACGAACATTAGCTTAATTTAATGGTAATATATTTCCCTGGAGCCACGCCTAATACTATTAAGTACGTTGTATTGTTGTAGTAGAGTATGTGAAGTCGTGACATATAAAGACAAATTAATTAGCGTACAAACTGGATAAACCGGTAGATATTTGCTTACAGTTTATTAAAGGCAACGGGTGCCCTTTTCTTACACTTCCGGTACTTTCACCTTACACTTCGACAACTCCACACACTTTTACATGTAAATAAGTTATTGGTCAACGACTTCATTCTTATTTTTATAATTTTTTCGGAAATTTAAGCTATTCGTAATTTTGAGAATTGTTACGTCATTGGCCAAGTACTTATTGTATAAGAATTGTTGTAGTTACGACGGAAACAGGCGCATGTTCGTATAACTGCAGTGAGCGCGCAGTGCTGCTGCAGCACGCCGCGCGGCGGGTGCGCGACGACGGTATGCCATTATGACTCATCGCCATACATTTCACAAACGAGGAGCGGTGACGTACGAAGTCTTCCTCTGAGGTGACAGCACACTAAATGGGCTGCAGTGTCCGACGCAACTATACCTGGCCGGACATTGACAAGGCGATCATGTTTAATAAAAAAATCATACTCAATAGACACGCAGTCAAATACACACGCTTACGTATATGTATATAGCAATACGTAATACAATGTAATACATATAAACATTATGTACATAGCAATAACGGTGGTTGAATGAAAAAAAAACCCGCGTGGTCTGTAAGGACAGAGATATGTGGTACTTGGTGTTCTCTGCGTACCTCTTTAGGATCTTGGCGTAAAGATATAATAATACATATGATATAATATTTTATCATCACTATCACTATCATCACTACATAGTATAAAACAAAGTCGCTTTCTCTGTCCCATGTCCCTTTGTATGCTTAAATCTTTAAAACTACACCACGGATTTTGATGCGGTTTCATTTAATAGATAGAGTGATTCAAGAGGAAGGTTTAT
>DWDU01001563.1:0-14380 GCA_018245575.1 Jemadia suekentonmiller
ATATTTTCAGGTACTTTCATAGCAGTTTATATCTACGCGCTCTTTTTTTAACTTTCGCGAACATTCGTCAAGTCCTGTGTCTTAGATGTTTGATATTATTTTTGTCTTGAGAAATATGTAATGTTTCCAAACGTAGCGTCTACAAAACCTATCTCGTGCAATATGTTTCCTACAATAGATGATTATAAATTTGTATGTGAGCGTCATGAGATTCTTTTCTTTTTACGAATGTCATCAGAATTATCATGTATAGAATATTTTTAGATGATCTTTCTTTGTTAAAATATATTTTTTGTAACGTGGCGACCAACACAACGCTACTTGCTATACACAAAATAAGGCTTATCGAAAAGTTACCATATCTCAAAATTTCGATATTGTGTTCAACGTACTTAGCAAAGAAACTTTTATATTTATTTTCTTTAGATTTGGACCAAATTTCTTCAGAAACTTAGCAACCACATTTATTTTTCTATGTCGTGTATATTTTTTATTACGCATCACTTAAAAGTGGGTTAGGACTGAACCTGTTTAGTGTGGCCCAGTACATCACGCTGCGGACTCAGAGAAAGTTCTAGAGGGTTCTATACAAATTATGCTTGAGGAACACTTTACTGGAACATGGTATAGGATGACATAGTAACTTTTAGTATTACTCCAGCTTAATAGCTGACCTTTGATAAGTACCTATTTGCATGTTTGTCTGTGCTTTTACCTATATTTCTTATAACCACTTTTTAGACGTTTGTTAGGTACGTACATATGTAGATTGTTTGTGTAAACTCAGTGATTCAATTTGATAATTACACCTAGAGAATGTATTGTTTTTGTAAAATCATTAAACTTGCATGTAGCGAAATTTTATTTACATGTGCAAAAGTTCTTATGTTGCTGATTTATTTTTATTTAATTGAAAATAATATGAGAATATTAGTAAAAATTATGATTTAATATTATCTGGATAATTATTAAAATACTATAACTTTATTGATATCTGTCGCTTGCCATATTCTTGCCATTAAATTACCGAAATCATAAAATAAGTATTCTACATTATATAGACTCCAACATAGCCCTTTATCCCATAATATGAAATTTTAATATACCTACATATTTACATACATTTACATTTCATCAATTTTTATTACTAAAGATATATGATACACAAATATTCGCAAGCTCATAAATATTGTCAATAGAGAACATTAAAGTTTGAACTATTTTCTAGGCGTTTTAGACGAATTAAATTTATAATAGCCTTTTCTCTAAATATATACTAACCGTAATAAATGTTCGAAACGAAAATTTATAATAAATTGTTGTTTATAATATTGATATTAGATTAATTCGTATGTAATTATGCTATCTTGTCTTTTCGTATGTTCGCAACTGGCAAAAGATATTTACATTCTCGTTCACTAATAAATGTATTGTCGTATCTTTTCTGTGTATAATCGATGTATAAACAGCTTCGTAGTTAGAAATTGTATAAAAAAAATGGTAAAATTTATAGATGTTTAATCGTAGCGTGTTATAGAATTATATATCGAACATTACTGACATAATATCTTTATTTACCTACTCAATTATAAATCGGACCGTTGGCCACAAATCGTAGGTATCGTAAAGTTTATGAATTCATCACATTATGTAGCTAACGGGATTCCATTTCCAATTAACTTTTGGAATTATTTTCGTAATTTGGAAACCGAGTTTTATTAGTATACTGCACCATATTACTGTTAGTTATCAACCATGTATTTTAGTGTTAAAAACTAGTCTAACGTTTAGAAATAAGTGAAACATTCAACACTAGATTTTTGTAACGTGATTTACGCTTGCACCGTATCGTCAAAAGGAAGAAAAGATATTTAAGGGTCACATTCTGACACTTAGGGGTCACATTCTAACACTTAGGGGTCACATTCTGACACTCAAAAGTCATACGACATTCAACATCACACGTAACCTTCGGATGTGACTCAAGCGTAAATAAAATTTCAGTAAAGACCCTACAAATCTTAAATCACTTGTACTAAAAATTATATCCCTTTTATTCATTCACTCTTATTACATGTCACTATATCATTATTACTGAAGAAATTGGAGCTTATAATAATGTGTTTGGTTACCTATAAGCGATTTAAAAAGTAAATTATGCAGCAATTTCTCTTTTTTGACGCCTCGCCATTCGTCCGCTTTCGAACCCGTCAAATTCTCTGTCAAGTCCATTACAAGCCTCAACACAACCAACCCTTACAAATGTAACGTAAAATAAAACAGCAGTTTAGCCCTCCTTCGGACACAATGAATCGCTATTAATACAAATAACACGCATACAAAAAATAATTAACAAAAATTTGATTATTATTCGGTAATTTTTCTAATCAGAGTGTATAATTAATACAAGCTGATTGGAGATATTTCATTTCTAATCACATTGTCTTCAGTTTTTGAAGTTTCGATTTAGCTTATCTTCTACAATTCGATAGTGTTCTTAGGACAAAACAACACGCTTTGGTCTATCGTTTTAATACTTTATGACGTACGTAAAACAAAGAGAAATAAATTATGAAAACCATTGAAACTAATGAACAGTGTAAAAAACAATTCTTTGATCCCATCTTTGTCACATCGCACACCAAACTACATCCCTACAACCGCTTATTCGAGGACTCTTTCATAAACAGCTGCTTAACGATGTTTAAAACAAATAAATATATCCTATATTTAAAATTAAAATTTATTAATTAAAATTCCAAATTATTTATATGAATAAAGAAACATCTCGGCAAGTGATTTATTTTCCAATGAGTCACATTTATCATAATTACGCGAGTCACATCATTTATGTTAATCATGTCGTTTTATGTTAATCACCTCGTTTTATATAAATCATATCATTTTACGTTATTTGTCAATCACCCTTATAACGTTACAAAAATCGAGAACTTACAAATTCCACTGTAAGGTAAAAGAAAATACACCAGACACGTATTTTGTAAGAACATAGAATAAATTTAGTATAACTATGGCAAATAGTATTAATATGAAATAATTAAAACTATTAATTTTCTTATAATTTTCCATATTAAATATTCTACGAAGCCTCCCAAGAGCCAGAGAGGTTTTGTGAGAATTTTAAGTACACAGATTTTAAAATATTCGTTTTTCATCTGTGATTTAAAAAAACCAATTTCCTAAACTGTTACAATCAGACTGATTTACGCAAAGTAATTTATTTGACAATAAAATATATAAAAAGAAGAACAGCATTTGCGTTTATATTGCATGTCTTATAAAATTTTATTAGTAACCGAACAAAAACAAACTTTGGGATTCCATCATTATCGTATAAATTTGAAATAAAATATTAAACAACAAAAATTATTTTTTCAATGCTCAGTCTCAATATCATTTTCGTACTACATATATTTGCCTACATCATGTATTCGAAAAGAAACAAGCAATAGTAATATTAATACTTTTTGCCTAAAATATAGCGTTACATCTAGATTACAATGAATGTATGGATAATCATTTTGATGACACTAATTAAATATTGCAGATCGTGGTATATTTATGTATGTATCTCATCGCTATGGTTATCCCTCATTCATTAAAGTTAGACGAAATTACTACCTAGATTATTCAATATAAAAATTTGAACTGTCGGTGTGAAAGAGTATAGGCTTTTGTTATTGTGTTTAATAATTACGGCGTAGAATTGAAACATAAATTCATTTTACTTCGCGCTTCGGAAACTATTTATCTTAATTAAATTTCAATTATACGACATCATAATAATGTTTTAATGGAATGTGTATAATCATTTTTAATTCGAATTATAAGGGCCTTTATTAGCATGTATTATCAAATATTACGTCGGCTTCTTTAGCTTGTCGAAATCTTTATGAGTAAGACCATTTAATAATAATACATAATTACTGTTTCAAGTTTGGTAGCAAATTTTTAGGTTTTTGCGATGATATCATTCAAACATCATTAGCAAAGGCATTTGCCTGTTTAGAATTAATAAATATAAAATATGGTATAACGTTGCATCATTATGTATTCTTAAAAAAATATAGTAAGTATAATAGAAACTTATAAATTTACGCAATCTTAAAGTTATTATTTTATTTTAGATACTACTTAAAAAAAACGTACATGTGTTTAAAATACGTCACGCTATACAAATCGATATACATAATCAGTGTAATCACTTCATTAGTATATAAATGTTTACAAACTGTAGCATAAAATTGGTTCTGTATACCTATATTTACCCAAAGATGTAATTATTGCTTCAATAAAATAAAGCAACTTAAAACGGCTGTATTTTATAACCTAATCCTATGGTGTGTAAAGGCAAGGAGAACTAACGTATATGGGTATCAACTTATAGAGTAACAATTTTAAGGAATAAAACCGGCGAGCAAAAGCAAACAGAACCGCGTTAAGGCTCACTCGTCGATCACACCTTTAAAGCGTATGAGCTATGAAGTTTGCAAGCCCGCTGCTGTCTAGCATGGTAGAGTAAGACATGGATCCTTATTATTCTGAAAGAACACTCGTATCCAACAATGTAACACTAAAATGTGAATATTAATTACACCAAAGATTATTCTCTTATAATCCTTCATATTTTATTAAACGAAACAACTTAAAAAAGCTTAATTTTTTTATACTTGTCAAAGTTAAAGTTAAAAACAGTTTAAATTTTTTTGAGTTGTTAACGTCTAAAAAATCACTACCTTATAATTTCACTATATATTGGAGACAATAATAAATAATGTTATGAATTTTACATCGCGAACTACAAAATAATGAAAATAATCATAATCAAGAAGGCCGTATAGGTACGAGCCTTTATAATATCAGAATACAGGGAACAGACTTTTTAATACATTGAAAAGCCTGTACAATAATACTTGTTCGATTTATATGTTATATACGTTTAGAAGGTATTCTCGAAATTTAATTTTCTTATATTATAGATTTGCAAAGGGTTTGTAAAGTTCACAAGTTTTGTAACAGAACCTTAATTAATAGCTTGATAATTTCACACGCTCGCAAGAACACCTCCAGAACAAAATTTCCCTTGATTTTAGATCTACTCGATTCATTTCCGGTCTTATCAAGAATAATGTCCAGTGTTTTCTCAGCAGTCAATAAAACCACTCCTAAGGCATTTAGTTTTCGGACGTAATTCTAAATGTCACACTTACCAGCTGTTGTGCTGACACTGTCTGTCAGTAAAGTGTTCTGTCAAAATCATTTTGAAAAATCCAAAACATTACCGTGTCTCTCTCTATTTCAACGTGTCACATAGTTAAGAGTGCTTTGTTCCTAACAAATCTGTTTATTTTTAATAACAATAAAATAAATCACATAGAATTAGTCATTAATTCATATCATATATATTTACATATAATTGTGTAATTCGGTATAATAGGAAAGCGGTACTTCCCCAGCTATAAGGTTAGTAAAATGTATAATACAAAGTTCTTACAGTATTATAATAAAGTAATACTTGAAGTCGCGCATCTAACATAATTAACTAAGGCTTCCGTACTATCAAACATATTTTTACCATTTTACTTAAAGTACTTACAGGTAATTCACCATATAAAACATATTTTCGTTTGGTTAATATTTCATAACGGTGTTTTACTTCGTTATCAAATATAATCGAAGCGCAATAAATTCCTAATTTTTGAAACTCAATAAATTTCGAAGGCGTGATGAGAATATGAATGTTTTAAGTACCATTTAACAGTAATGAAAGATATTGTAAACACTATGTGTTGTAATACCATATGTTATATAAGAAACTCCAAACGACCTGTCAGTAATTCCAAGCTACTCTGTGTCGATCAGCATATCAATGGGTGACTGACAGTGGGAAATTTCCACAAGTGTTCATACTGTGGAAGACAGGTTAATTACATACTCCTGACCATTATGATTAAGTAACAATTAACAAACATTAAAAGTTAACAGGCATACTTGGCCCCTAATCAGTAGCACCATTAATCTATAATGGAACAGTATGATGAAATATGCCTTAAGCATCACACAGTTGTTGGTAAAACATATGCTTATACAGTGAGATATAAAATTGTAGGCTTTTAGAAGAGACTTTAATACAGTCAATTACTACAGCACTGCTGAACACTAAGAAGCTCTGTATTTCTATTGCACACTGTCCAGTCAAGTTTAGTCGGTTTTTATAAAGTATGTACCCACACAAAACATGCAAAACTTCAGCCAAAAGTGATTTTACAACTGCATATGCTTTCAAGTATATACTTCTGAAACCATAAAAGAAAGTTTTTAATATTTACGTAAGTTCTCAATTATCCATTATTAGTATTTAATTATTCTAAATATGTTACCTATAAATTAATAAAAACAAAACTAATGTATTAAATTAAGTGTTTATTTTTAGTTAAAAGATCACAATGTTTGAGCTACCTCGTATTACAAGAGCCCTTCGTGCACACACCCAGTTGGATAAGCCCCGCTGCTTGAAACCAATAACAGACCCTACAAAGATAGCAATTCTTGCACTTTCCAAAAATATGCAAAGGTTTGTCATAATATGTTTTCCACAAATAATAAGTTGTTTTATATATTACAGTATTTATAAATGTAACATCATGCCTGTAATTCCCGAAGTAGTTGTCAGAGGAGTGAAGTACATTCCTATGTTTCACCAGTTACATTTATATCTCCCTATGGAATAAGTGGTGAACCTATTGCCATACACCGGGCATATTTCCAAATTCCAAACGCTAACCAGAAAATCTATATTATAAAAATCCAGTAGTGCCCTATCTGGGATTTCAACTCAAGACCTCCCTTTCGATAGTCACACTTGCAACCAACACAACCAATGAGGCAGTCACAATATTTATAATATGTCATAAATATATGACTGCCTTGTTGGTAGTGTCGGTTAATCCTGAAGCTCTTTTAGAAGACATGATAAAGGAGCTTCAGAATGTTGTAAAAATTCCTAACAGACTAAGGATCTCTAGCTTCCACCCATACAGTTCAAATGGATAACAACTCATACTTAATATATAAAATCACATGATTTCATTAGCCTGTTCTAGTCCATTGTTGGACTTGGACAACCCCTTTAAGATTTCCGCCTATAATTCCAATATAATGAAGTATAACACTCAATATTTAAAATTTTTCTATGATTGATTAACTGCCCTGTTGGTCGTGTTTGTTGCAAGCGCGACTGAGGATCGGGAGGTCCTGGATTCGATTCCCGGGTCGGGCTCTACTAAAATTTTGTAATGTAGATTTTCTAGTATTGGCTCGGAGTCTGGACATGTGCCCGTTGCATGACAATAGTGTCACCACCTATTCCATGCGGGACGTAAACGTAACTGGTGATACGTGGGAATGTTCTACATTCCTCTGCCTACCTCTTCGGGGATTATAGGCGTGATGTTACGTTTTTCTATGATTGATCTTTTATACACTTGGGTAATCATAGTTATGGTACAATCTTTAATTATTTTAACATTCCTTTCAGATACAAATCATTTATAGACATCTACAATTATATAAAGCAAAATGAGCCAGATGCAAAGAGCATTTTAAAATTGTTGGATAATTTAAAAGAATCAGCTAAACTTTTAACAGGAGATCAGTCAAATGACATTATTGAAGATGCTACAATGCTAGTGTTAAGGATGTTCCTTGAACAAGACATTGTAATGCTCAAACATCTATCCCAGTTACGGCAAATGTTTGGGTCTGTCCAATCTTCAACAGCTAATAAGATTTGTGAGGTATTGTTTATATGCATTTTACTTGTATTTAACATTATACTTTTAGATTATTTTGTATTGAACTAAAGCTTTACCCTTTCAGACAGATTGTCATTTTAGTAATTAATATTTATTTTGGTATAGACTCCTTGAATACTTTTAATTTATTTAAGCCTATTTCATCTTCACTAATACAGCTTTAAAGTCAAGTGAATTTCATCTTTGCATCTTTTGGTTGGAAGCCTTGCACTTTTACCCATATTTATCACAAGTGGTTATGATCTACATGAATATAATATTTGTATGGTTCTAGAAGATTGAAAAACTAGTGTTTACTCACTGCATTAATACTGATACTAAACAATAATATTGTTTTCAACTGTTAAGGAAAAGTGAGGAAATTAACTATTCCCACATGGCCATTTTTGCAAATCAATTTATCAATTATTTTATTGAACATAGATTGTAACAAAAATATCGAACACGCTATCTGAAGAAACAAAGGAATATATTAAGAAAGAAACTGCCGAGAACAAGGAGAACATCAAGCTATGGGGGGAGAACATTCAATGCCACTATATTCCATACAAACCGGCAAAAAAACCTTTAGCAAAGCTGACAAACAAACCTGCAACAGCCAGCCATTTTGTGACAGATTTTACCATGAAGTATGATAAAACTATAAACAGTCAGGTCAATGAAGCAAATCACAGTAAACCTGTGCAAATATCAAAAGTAAGTTGAGTCCTTTTGTTAGCAAAAAAGGGCATTTTCTTCTTCTCCAAGTTTAGTCTAATTATAATTAGAGATTTGATAAACCTAATCTTAATTTGTTGTTTGTTGTTCAGTTATTTATCATTACACTCTTGGACATGGTTATCTCCTAAGAATCAGAAGTGTTAAGAACATGGTCAGCTAGATAAATGATTGCAATCTAAAATCACTTGATTATATTTCCAGTTTGGCAAGACCTGGTTAGAAATTAAAGTGAAAGAGCTATATGAGGACATTCCAGATATATCTGGGTCAGACATTTTGCAGTCGATAATAACATTCCTGAACTCTCCGAGAAGCAATGATGAGATACAGAATGACCTGTTTGAGTTGCTCGGCTTTGACAAGTTTGAATTTATACAAGAAATACTACAACATAGACATGAGATAACTGACAGTTTAAGGGCGCCACCATCACAACCAACAATACAAGAAAGTGAGTATGCTATGATTGTATAAAATTACAGTTTTATAAACATCATGCCTTGATATGTCAAATTAATACAATGCAATATGCAATAATACCTTAACCAACAATCAGCCAACCAATAAATATAGAAATAGGGTAGAGTGGACAAAAGTAGGCCTTGTCTAATAGTCAATAATTGTGACTGGAAATGAAAGTAGAATAACAAGTAATATAATTCATTTTAACATGAGAATGTGAATTCAGACCATTTGTTTTTGACTTTACATTATGTTGATAGCTTCGTTTTTGTTGATTTTTTTGTTATCTGTGACACCTGTATATTAGCAAGATGAACTCGAAAACACGACCAGAGAAATCTTAATCACATTGTTGTACTGACTATGTATAACACAATTTCTCTTTGTAATATATACAGAATTAAACATCTAGAGAATTTATATATCTAGGTAATAAAAGTTGTTATTTACAAAAAGTGTATTTTAATGTCTAGTTGCAGCATTGCTCCCTGAAAATAAAATGCCTCAGTATTTTTGCCAAGTGTCTGTACAGTCAGAGCAAGAGAAAATATTAGCAAAAATTGTTAGAAAGGAAGAGAAAAAATCAAAATTGAAAAAGAATGATGAAGATGAAGTGGAACCAGAGATTAACATTGCACAGATGAGGGCTAAAAGGTTTGTTTTATTTGTTTCTTAAATAAAATATTAAACAATTTACAATTTTTATCTAAAAATTGTATAATTTCACTTCACTAGTCTTATTGTTATTTACTGATAAAATGTATTGTCGAGCAGAATTTCGTTTTATTTAACTAGATTGTTTTAAAAATATTTCTTAAAGGTAACATTTAAAAAAGACTATTTAATATTACTTTATGTGTGCACTGACCCTAAATCCCCCTACTTACAGGATAGCGGAATTAACAAAACCTATTGTACCATTTTCTACATCAAAGCAAGCAAAAGACATAGATCCTGTATTGCAAAAAATTTCATACTTCCAAACGAAAGTGCAATATCCAAACGTTTATGACTCATCACTGAATGCAAAGAATTCAGCAGGTAAAATAATCCATTTTGTTCAGTCTGGTCTGATCACCTGATGGTTATTTTAGGCAATCATGATAGTTAAGTAAAATTAATTGACTCTTAAAAATGGCGTTCCAAGGTCCCATGACACCGTGATTTCTATAGTTTTAGTAACGTTATTTCTACGCACAAACTATAGTGATAATAAACTCAGACTAATATTTAGACCTCATTAATATACCTATCTGACTGAATATAAAAATGATAAAAACAAAATAGCCACCATCGAAATTAAGTTCAATGGTCTTATATATAAATATCAAAAAATATAAAACCTTTATATTTTATGAAATTTTATATTTTAGGTTTCGTGTCAGGAATGAAGTTGATACTCCCAGAAAATGCAATAAGAAAAGACAACAAAGAATATGAAGAGGTTATAATACCTAAAAACGAACCAGCGCCATTGGAAGTCGGTAACAAACGAGTGAAAATATCACAATTAGACGAGGTGAATGGATTTTTGAACATAGAGCTTCGTTATTTTAGCTAAAGCGTAAATGAAATACTCATTTTGTTTGCTTCACGTAATTTATTTATGATACACTCCTGTATTAGACCGGCTCTTAAAATCAGTACAAGTTGTTTAATTCTTAAATACCAATGCTTCTTACCATCCTGCAAATTTTAACATAATCTTGCATTTACTCATGTTTACTAGCAAGAATAAATGAACAAAAAATGTATGTATATTCAATGACATAAAACATTTTTTTTTAAATTGGTAAGATATTATTGCAAAATATTGCAGGTGACATCAGCATTGTCATCATCAACCTCTGACAGTCCACTACTGGACATGAGCACCATCATGTTAATAAAAATTATTTTGTTCCACCTCTCCGAATGTTATACCTAGAATAGGTATACAGAATAATATTTATAAAAAAATTGATATTTATATCTGGTGTACATTATTTCTTAGATCGGCAAAATGGCTTTCGAAAACATCACGGAGCTGAACCGGATACAGTCGGTGGTGTTTCAAACTGCATACAACACGAATGAGAACCTGCTAATATGTGCACCGACGGGCGCTGGTAAGACCAACATCGCCCTCCTCACTGTGGTGCATCAGATAAAACAGCATATAGAAAATAATGTCATATTGAAGAACAGTTTCAAGGTGAGTGCTGTGAAATGTGAATGGGTTTTCATCAGTCATCGTACTGCCTCGTTGGTCGTGTTCAGGGGGTCCTGGAATCAATCCATGTCAGATTCCAATGGATTTTTCTAACTTAAAGTTTCTAGTAGTGGCTCGGAGTTTGGATTTGTGCTCATTGTATGGCAATAGCGTCAACACCTATTCCACAGTGGGACTTAAACGTAATTAGTAAAACGTGGGAGTGTACTACACTCCTCCGCCTACCTCTTCAAGGATCACATGCGTGATGTTACGTTTTTTGTATAAATTATTAGTCAAAAGCGCATGAAGCGCGGTCTATACAACTCAGTTAACTACGCAAAATTTATATCGCATCTAATACGATATTCATGTGAAATATTAGTAGTTGGTAACGCTGTAGGAATTCGTGTGTTGACAGATAATCTACATCGCCCCGATGAAGGCGCTGGCGTCGGAGATGACGGCGAGTTTCGGCAGGCGGCTGCAGGCGCTCGGCATCGCCGTGCGCGAGCTCACCGGCGACATGAAGCTCACCAAGAGCGAGGTGCAGAACACTCAGATGATCGTCACCACGCCGGAGAAATGGGACGTCGTCACGAGGAAGGGAGCCAGTAAGTGTTGACTACAATGTTACTACTCAGTGTTGGTGCGGAAAGTCGTATCAATTACATGTATTATAGACAATAAATTATAGTTTAATTTTTTTTTCATTTGTCGTTTCATGTTTGGTTTTTTTTTTATTATTTTGTGTAATTTATCTTAATTTAAATTGTGTCGCATCATTGTTTTGTTTCTTCCTGCCAAATAATGTCTTCTTTCTTCCAAATTGATTAATATGTGTACTAGTAATATGGTTACTAGATGAAACAAATCTGTTGTTTATCAACAGCGGACACAGAACTGGCGTCAATAGTGAAATTACTCATAATCGACGAGGTGCACCTTCTCCATGGCGACAGAGGGCCCATAGTGGAGGCAATCGTCGCCAGAACACTAAGGCAGGTGGAGTCTTCACAGAACATGATTCGGATCGTGGGGCTGTCCGCGACACTGCCTAATTACGTCGATGTTGCCAGGTAAGTGTTCTACGGGCTTATAATATGTATACATTATGACTGTGTGACATGTATTGATCGAAGTTTCAGTTTCGATTTAGATCGATAAAACGATAAGACCAAAATTGTATGATTCATACATACATATCTTGACGCCCGGTCATTTTCATATCACATTCAATTCAATATCACATTCTTTTTTCATGTAGATTTCTGCGAGTAAATCCACATAAGGGTTTATTTTTCTTCGACTCCCGTTTTCGACCGGTACCGTTAGAACAACAGTTCATTGGCATCAAGGAATTAGGAAGTGGAGGAGGCGCCCATCTTAGACAAGTGAGTCATCTGTCAAATTCTGACGTCTGTCATAAATTGTTTCCAGCAAACTCATCTGAATATTATATAGCACATAATAATCTCCATCAAATGTTCAATTTATAGGTCATCTAGCGAACGTTACCTTTTAACAGTTAATGATACCGAGCCACTAATAACAACTTCTATATTCACTTTTTTTCAAAATGACATGCTTATAAACATTTCAAAACAAACAGTATGATCTTGGCACTCGTATGTTACGTCAAATTTTAACTTGATACACCATAATTTACTTTACGTACGTCTCAGCTGGTCACGTCCCGGTCGAGGCGGAATCCAATGTATGCGGACAAAATCCAATATGGACGAATTTCAATACCTATTACAAGTAGTGGTTCGACAGTAACACGCTTGCCCCAGATGAACGCGATGAACGAGATCTGCTACGACAAGGCGGCGGAGATGGTGCAGCGTGGCCACCAGGTGATGGTGTTCGTGCACGCGCGCAACGCCACGCACCACACCGCGCTGGTGCTCAAGGAGCTCGCGCAGAAGAAGGGGCACCTGAAGCACTTCGAGCCGGAGGATTCTGCTGGGTTCTTGAAGGCGAAGAAGTCGATGTGCAGCAGCCCCAATAAGGTGTTGAGTGAGCTGTTCGCGTTCGGTTTCGCGTGTCACCACGCCGGCATGCTTAGGAGTGACAGGTGAGTTGTCAATTAACATAAACATGAACATAAAACCACTGTTATGATTCCCCATAGGGTATGTTTTTGAGCTGAATTCGATGTGACTGTACTGCCACACTATTGAACATTAACCTGTATTTAAATTAAGCATAATCAAATAAACCTGATGTAACCATCTAGCCGTTGGATGACCGCGGAGTATTAATGGCGCAAATTGGAACGGCTGAACTTGCGATTAAACGCTCTGTGCTAGTTATGTTTAAAACGATTAGCAATCATTTCAAATCATTAAAATTATTCAATATTAAATTGTGCTACGAATGTTCAGTGAAATGTAAATTTTCGAATTTCAGAAATATGGTAGAGAAATATTTCGCTGAAGGTTATATCAAAGTGTTGGTGTGTACTTCCACTCTCGCTTGGGGAGTCAACTTGCCCGCTCACGCTGTCATCATTCGAGTGAGTACTGATTTTGTTTCATGTTATTTCTAACCTACGTATTCTTATAACAAGATCTTACTACTCGGACGCTATTAAAACCCAATCATAGTAGGTAATCCAACGACAAAACGCGACTTCTAGATTCTTCGACGACAGTCGTAATGTTTGAATGAGCGTAATTACACATTCCCAATGTTGAAACGCGACGCAGGGCACGGAAATCTACGACCAGAGCCACGGCACGTTCGTGGACCTGAGCATCCTGGACGTGCTGCAGATCTTCGGGCGCGCGGGCCGGCCGCAGTTCGACAGCAGCGGCACCGGCGTCATCCTCACGCCGCACGACAAGCTCGCGCACTACCTCAGGTCCATGACCAACCAGTTCCCCATCGAGAGCAACTTCATCGACCTGCTCGCGGACAACTTGAACGCTGAGGTCGGTTACGTCTCGCTCTCTGTCTCTTTCTTCTTGGATGTTGTCGCTGCTAATTTATGTTTGTTGTAATGGTCTTGTCCCGTTGTTATCTCAGGTCGCTCTCGGAACGGTCACCAACATCGACGAAGCGGTGGAATGGCTCAGTTATACGTACCTCTTCGTTCGTATGAGGATCAATCCGTTGGTAATAAGTTTGTACAATTTTTGTTACAGTTAATGGTTAAAAGGATTAG
>DWDU01001564.1:0-14372 GCA_018245575.1 Jemadia suekentonmiller
AATGATTCAGGACATAATACGGAACGCTACGTCGTATACTCTAGCCAAACTCTGGAAAACCCAAACTAAATGTCAAAACCGACGCACTTGACCATACAACATATCATAAGAACATTACATTTTATAACAGACACATAGGCGTTTCAAAATGAGTTACTCTTTTGCGAATAGCATCGCCATTTATTGATAAAGTATATGTTCAAAGAGCTGTCTGTTTCCATCGATTTGTATAATTTCATTGTTGTTTGCACACGAGAGATATCATTATCATAAGATAATCCGAATGTCCATTAGACGTCGATCGCTGTCAACTTTCTCTCTCTATACAGAAATATTCCATTATTATGATTTTATTGAAATTTTACGCTTTGTCAATCCCAATATATATCACAAATGAGAGTACCGTATAATAAATCAAAGGCTTTTTAAGGTTTCATATATTTTCGTTTTATTATAAAACACCTTACAATCATACATGAGTTCTAATCGAAATAAACAATTGAATTGAAACATCGCAAGGACTTGTTATTGCGTCATAGAATAGATTACATTTCATATCTATAATCATAAAATACACCAGAATAGAATTCGATGTAATCTTATTGTACAAGATGTCTGTTAGCGATCGTTGCGTCTCTATCCGAGCATACGCCTCTTAGCACCAGGCCAGCGCCGGGCTGCAAGCGTTCCCCACCCTTGGGCTTGTCGTGGGCATCAGCATATTGGATGAGCAGCATTCGGCGCGGATGGTTAGAATTGTTAGGTGTACTGCCGTGGATTAGTAGGTAGGAGAAAATGACTACATCCCCGGCTTCGGCGACAACTGGAGTCGCTCCCGAAATGGGGAACTGTTTCTGTAACACAAAACACGCTTAAGTAACTGCTATTCAAGTCCTAGTGCGCATCTCTTAAAGTGTGCGTTTTAAGTTTAAATATCCCTTGCTATAACGGTGTAGGAAAACATCGTGAGGAAACCTGCACACCTTAGATTTCTCAAAAATTTGTTCTCTAAGGCGTGTGAAGCCCGCCAACCCGCACTTGGCCGGCGTGGCGGTCTATGGGTCTTAATCCTCCCTTTCTGAAAGGGGACCCAAGTTCCAACAATGGAATGACAAAAGGGCCAGAAAAGTAACTACATAAAAAGTGTCTGTAATCGAATTAAATTGTATATTGAAACAATTAATTACATATTAAAACGAATGTAGTTTTTTTCCATACCGTTGATTCATAAAACGTCAACAGCCTTTTTCGTTGTTTTTTAATTTTAACTAACTTATAACACGATAGCATCAAACCTATGTATATTTTCCCAAATAATTCTGGGTGTCATTTGCTCCACAAATATACAATTAGCTCTCGTTCAAAGATCTCTCACCTATACCTACATTAACGTTAAAGATAGGAATGACATTTTGCAGCCGAATGTCTGCAATTTATCTCACCTCAAATACATATCCAACTAGAATTACATTAATATCAGGTTTTTATTCTATTAGATATAAAATAGTCAATATTTATCATACTAAAAACAAATTGAGAACTATAGATACGAAAATTAGGTATATTTTACACCTGGAAATGTAAACCTGTAAATATAAATCTAAATTCGTGTAGAAGACACATGGGGCTTACATTTCCAGGTGTAATGATTTACTACTACACACATATTCTACTAAAAGATTTTAAACGAGTCTACAATCTCGACTCGACTATCTCGTTGACCGAGTGGTTGCTAAGCGCGACTGCTGATGGAACGCTTCTGGAGTAAATTCTCGACTGCTATTGGATTTTGTAACTTAGAATATCCAGTTAAAATTTCGAACACTGGATTTGAGGTCTATAGCAATAGACTCTTATTTCATGGCGCGACGTAAACGCAGCTGGTGAAACGTTGGATTTTACTACGCTCAGTAGAGTGTAATAAAATCCCACCTCCGAAGAGGTGGGCAGTAGTCCACCTCTTCGGAGACTGCAGGCGTGAAAATACATTTTTTAGGCTTATAATATCTTTACCTGGTCAACATAATGAAAGCTGCTTCCTTCCTTAGGCCCGAAGTCCTCGAGCGGTCCCAGTTTATGTGAACCGGGGTATACGAACAATCCCCCATTTTCGGGGGATGCGGCATCCAAGTGGATGAAAGCGGCAACCATAGAGTCGTTATGGTAAGGGAAGTAGGGGTAATCCTGGAAGTAAAAAGATAGATGGTTGATTATAGAGCTCCTCTTAATCTTCATGATTATGAAAACCAACGAACATGTATAAAGATATAAATTGATATGATTTCGGCACGGATTTGACACTCGGTGTTCTCTACCCAACACGTAAGAGAACTGGCGTGACGGTAGCAATAATTGTAATATGATTTATGCTAGAGTGTTATTTATACGTTACATCTTGATCATTGTCTAAACTAAATTTAAATCGCTTCACACTTCAGCGTCTGCTTACAGTAAAAGTATTGTCGAGACAAATGGCATGAGCCATTTTTGTGACGAACTAAAGTACGGCGTCTTAACTATCATAGGTTCAACTTTTAGTCTATAATGTACCTACTTCGTAGGAGTTTCTCAACATAAGCTATAAATAGAGAATAAAAATTAGGAAAGCTGGTCTTGCCACTGTATAAAGTATGTATAGCTAACGAAGGAGATAAATCAGACTTTTCAGAGTTTTTTTCCCTCTAATTTTTATCTCAGTCTACATTGCGTCAAAATCAATATAAGCGAATGTCAAAGTGAATGTCATAGTGAATAATCGAAACAGTTTACATAATTTCGAAATTTGAACACTAATGCAAATATCTATAAATTTAATTTGGACATAAATGAGCAATACTCAATATTTAAATAATGATTTTGTGTTTGTGTCTGATATCCAAACAATGTTATATTACAGTACAGTAAACATTAAACAGTAATATCGACATGTTTACACAGTAACTCACAAAATAAATGTTGATCTGAATGTTTCTGGAAAATCGCCGTAAAAACCTATCCAAATTTGTATAAATGAACATTTTGGGAGCCAAACTGGGTGCATCGAAATCCGGCAGCTATCAAACATGAACAACGTTCGGTGTTACCTGATGCATTGGATAAGCAGCCCCTTTCTCTGGGGGCTTATAATGTGCCTTGGTGTGATGAAGGACGATATTCTCAGTGCCCATGATGTCCTCCAAGGCATCCAGGAGATTATCGTCATATAGCACCTTACCGAATATCGCGTGGTGGTATTGCAGGTTGTGGATGCCTTTCACCTGGTAAATTAAAAGAAATTTTGCAAATAGTCTTTCCTGTAAATCTGAACTATGATTAACAGATTCCGGAACAATTCAATTTCGTTCAATATATCCCCGAAGTCAATGCAAGTGTGATATAATACAAGTACAAAACTTTTTAGAAGAGAGAAATTGACACCATAATGGCAAGTACCTATAAGTTTATTGAAACCTAATTTCCTACAAGTAGTAAGTACTTTTCAGATTTCCTATACGAGAAGGAATATCTTGTATGACATGTAAGTTACGATAAAACTTTTAAACGAGTTGTTTGTTTTCGATAGAACAAACCAATTTGTCAAACCGTAGGAAAAACAATGTCTAATTATACTTAATAAAATCTGTGTGTACAAAATTGTCATGTGTTAAATATAGATGGCGCTGTTTGTCTACATCACTATACGCGAAACAGCGCCATCTTATGTAGATTAGTGTAAAAAACAATAACGCAATAAGTTATATTCCAACTTACAGTGTAAGGGCTGTTACTTTGTCTGTATGTATCGTCACTTCCGACCCAGGAGCTCTCAGTCTTCGCCTCATTCTTTCTCTTGAACAGTTCATCGTACTCTCGCGACGTCTCTTCGAAGATCTTCTTGGGTATTACATTCCTTAGATGGACATATCCATTGTCCTTGTAGAATTGCTTCTGTTCGGGGGTCAACTTCTTCAAAGTCATATTAAAACCTACCCTTTTGTCTATAAATAAAACAAGATTTTATTAATAATTCTTCTTCTAGCAGCCAAATATAACATTTGTCTGGACGCCAAGAATTTTAAAACTATAAGGAATTTTCACTGACAATAACAGCTTTGACAGTATTGTAATATAATGAAATCACAATTTACTTTTGTGTTTATAGGAAACAAGAGTTAAAAATCTAAGCGTCGTCTAATCGTTGTTAACTTTTACGTGTTAATAAGCCTAACAGATGTAAATATTCTACATCGTCAAACATTTCAATGCAACAGAAATAACAATAGCCCTGTAAAAATAACACAGATTTTTCTTATTAACATTTTAGTATTATAACTTCTCGGGTAGATGTGAAAATTCTACATATTGTCATCGTGAGAGTAAAAATAACAACATAATTAATTTTGTTAAATATTTCATTAACTTTATGAATAAACGTTACGAGTAACTTGTTCTTTCAACTTATACTGAAAACGACATTCATAACTTTATGAGGTGTGGTGGCTGTTGTGTACAAGTATAAATTAAATTCATATTCAATTTCTCGTTGGTTGAGCGGTTGTAATAGACAGCCGTGGTGATGTGCCGGTTTTAAATCCCGGGTCAGATACTCGTGAATTTTTCTAATTTAGAGTTGCAAAAGTGCCTGGATGTCTGGATATGTGCCCGGCGTATGGCAATAGTCACCATCTATTCCATGATGGGACGTAAACATAACTAGAAACATTAATACTAAAGTATTAAAATATATCCATGAGTTTCTCATTAATTGATGGAGTGTTTAATTAACAAGGTATGAAATATTAATACTTTTATATAGCTTTATAAATACTAAATTTTAAAAGCAGTGAACGCAAATTATTAAAAAATTATAATCATTGCAATAAATACCTCAAATAATATGTGACCAACTTGTTGTATTCCTCAACTCGAAACAGACTGAACCATGCTACTCTCTCGCACCGGATATAATATAGTGTCCATGAAGGTTATCAACGGTGAACCATATTTTATAGAAAATTTCAAGAACATTCGAAACTAATCGTAATGATAGTAATAAACATAATAATAATAATGTAGACAGAGGAGTGTGGGACACTTCCATAATTCACCAGTTATGTGGTGTTATTATAAAAATAATATTTAATAACAAAGTTATAGAGAACGAAATCTAAGTTGGTTTTGTGGTCACGTAATTAAAAGAACCAGATACCAATATCCCAAAATTTTAAACATCATCATCATCAGCCTATCAAGTCCACTGTTGGGCATAGGCCTCATAAACATATATTTGAAATATGTGTCATGGCAAATTCATAAAATGGACTTTTAGCGAATTTTGATATAACCAGTACAATTTGATCCTTCACCCTACAAGATGACCTTCAGGCAAATAAATCTTTGTGCAAATTGCAATTTAAAACATGAACTGTATCGTATGGAAAGATTTTGAGTGGATATACATTTATACCAGTAAATTATTCCATTATTCTAAATAATAATGAACAGACACGTGCAATATCGTAATAACACAGAATAATAGCATAAATAGGTACATACAATACCTACTGCAAGGACATTGTCTGATTGAACGGAAGATAAAACTGGTAATAACAAATTATTATAAATAATTATTATTTAGGGCTGCATTATTGTACGGATTATTGACAATAGATAGTGTTCATGCATCGTTGTCTACTAAATGTAGAATATTAAAAAGCGCATTAGACATACAATAAAATGAATGGTTCTATAGGATTTATTTTTGTGAATATCGCTTGCATTCTGAGTTTTCTTGTGTGATATTGGTTAATAATCAAAGACTAGACCTGGCTTTGGCAAGCCGAGTTACGACTAAGTCCAAAAGACTTAATTGCAAGTTGGCTACTAAGCCTTAGCATGGACTTAGCTGTAAGTTATACTAAGATATCACGGATTTATCTCATTTACGTTACCAAATGTAATCGAGATCGCATATATGGATATTTAGGCCGCAAATAATGGCAATATTTACAGAAAGATAAAGGTTGGACTCGTCAGCTACTTTACATTGAAAAATTATGTAGGTCAATTCAACTACCTACCTCGTTGGTCGTTTACTGTCTCGTTGGTCGTGTTGGTTGCAAGCGCGGCTCTGAGTCTAGAAATGTGTCCGATTTATGGCAAATTGCCCACAAAACACTATCTGTAAAACACCATACTGCGACCAGTGATCGCAAGATATCTCTACAAATGATAGGAGAGGTTACTGTAGGTCAACTATTATCAACATAACAAAATCGAGTAAAACATACGAGTACGGCATTGGTTAACTACAGTTGATCTGTGACTTCGGCTGTGAAAGAATTTGCTATAGAAATGGAATTTAATATAGTTGTAAAACGTATAATTACGCTTGCTATACTCAAAGAGGTAGATATGTAGAAAAGTGCAGTACACTTCCACGATTCACCAGTTACGTTTACGTCCCACTATGGAAAAGGGAGTGAGGCTAGTGCCATACACCGGACACATGGTCATCATCAGCCTATTGTCCAGTCAGGTCCACTGGTTGTCTCAGAGCACAACATCTCGCACCACCTACGCTGCGGCCTGTAAGCGGCCAGGGCATTTAGCTGCACCCAGGCAAACCGCGCCATACTGCGATCTGCCAGCGGTGCCAAATTAAGTGGTAACCCCTGTTTATTGTATGGTATGTGTAGATAGCGTGAATGATATAATACTGTTTTTAAATGTTAATGTTACCACACTGAAGATCTACATTATTTTATGTATATGTAGATTGTTATTCAACTTATATAATAATCTTGACGCGAATGAAAAACACAATGTTATTAATACATTCTTATAACATTCTGATCGACAGCGTCGATTCATAGCATCGCGATATTATGTTACAAGGAATGAAGACATAAAACCAATAAAAATTGGAGAGTTTTTAATAGACTATTTTCACATATTTATAAGATTTAAATATTGGATATGTTAATTATTGTTTCGTTAGCTACAAAGAAATTACCATGATGCGCTAAAATGAATACAAATTATTTTTAATGTAATATCTTGCTCATGAACACTACAATCAATGGAGCCGCTGTTTCCGCTGAATAGCAGTTGATTAATATTTTGTTTTTTTATCTTTATTTCGATATGTCCCTTGAGAGCAACGTACCCTACATTTAAATATTTTATACTTAAGCGACAGCGACCACGTAATTTTAGCATTGCGCGCCAATTTAATACATTATCATCATCTTTGTCACTATCATCACTTACTCCGTTGGCGCAATGATCCGAAGTGGATCTTGGCCTTCGAGAGGAGAGCTCGTTTATTTGATTCTGTCTTGAAGCTCACGCAGGCCAGCCACCAGTTTATCTACCCAGCGATATTTCTGGCAGCCGACTGAACGACGCCCAGTGGGCTACCCCAAATACACTTCGCACTGCGATTCCCCTCCATGCGTTCTACATGGCCGAGCAAAGGAAGACGTTTGGGTTTAATGTTTCGTATTATGATTAGCTTAGCTAATTGCATTATCAGTTCACTATCATTGACCCTTTTAAATGTTTCAGTGCCGGACTCGTGATTCACCGTAGAAGGGGAAGGATTAAGGCCATAATCCGCTACGCTTACCAAGTGCCGGCCGGCTTTCACACGCCTGAAAACATTAGAGAACTCATAAATATGTTTCTTCAGGATATTGTTCGTCGCGTTTATACCAAAGTGATATTAAAAGTTGTGCAGCAACAGCAATCTCAAATTTAATTTTATTTATAACGTAATAGTTACATCAAGTTTTCGTTTAATATAAAGTATTTCGTTAAGAAATATAGTGTCGAGGCGCGGAAATGCTTTAGATCCGCCTTTGTGCTGGCGAGAAAGCATTTCACGGATGTTGCATCTCATTCGTGAACCTACAACGTCCTGTATCACAAACTCCCATAGAAAATTGAACCTCAACATTAAGACAGCACAATTCAAATTTCTTTACGCAAGCTCCGTACTAATGACGTTTAGTTTTGATTCGATGGTTCGTACCCTTCACGATTTTGATTGTTGCTGCGCAAAAATGAACTCTAAAGTTCGAACTCATGTCTGTTATTTAAATGACAATCTCAGCAAGTTAGTTTTCTCGCTTGGAGACACTCTACCGCTTTACATTTAACGTCCGTATATAAATATACAATCAAATGCGTAATTCCCCGATATTTTTAAATCTACTCATTAAACATGCAGCTGAGGGAAATCTATACACATACCTACATTAGTAGTTTTTATAATTTTACTATCGTCATTTCTATTTTTATTTATTATCATAATTGTTAATACTTAACTTAATTATCTTATTTTGACTGCCTCGTTGGTAGTGTTGATTGCCCATTAAGAGGTCCTGGGTTCACCTCCCGGTAGGGTACTATAGGATTTTTCTAAGTTGGATTTTTTAGCAGTATCTCGGATTCTGGATATGTGCACGGTGTTTGGACGTTATGTCACGGTTAAATCTTTAGTCATAACGATGACTAAAGATTTAACAATGACCAGTATTAGATGAGCTCTACTCCCGAAAACTAAGACCCGGATGTATTATGTTATGTACGTTTGCTATCTCCCAAACACATAACATAACAGTTGTACCAGTGTTATTAAATGGCGGTATACAGCGCAGAGGTAATACTTTCAAAAAGCACCAAAGTTCAAAGAGTTTGGATAAACATTAAGTATTTTTATTGAACATTATAAAACGTTACTGAAAACCAAGTGTGATTAATTTTTCTATTCACTTCAGTCATGAAAATGCACTTTAGTTACGTAACTGAAATCTTTCTTCACCCACCTTCAGTTTTACTCGGGCATTCAGTCCAGTAAATAAAAATAAAGTAATAAAAATATCAGACATAAAAAGAAGGATTTTATTATTTGACATTAACCATAAACATATCAGTATTTCTAATCCTTCATTTCAAAAACAAGCTTTGTTATTTGATTGCATATACTTACTTTATTACGACCGACATTCCATAAAATGTCTTCAAAACTGCAAGACTGATGCGCTCTCAGTAGAGATACTGAGGGTATTAGAAATCCGCTTATAAAAGACGTCTGCTCTGTAGAAACGTTTAAGTGTAATATTCGCTGTATGCATTATAAAACAAAAAGTAAATATCAAGAGACGCAAACAAAATACAATGCTTTTCACTGTCCAAACACAGAATATACGTATAGAACACTTGCTTGAATATTTAACTGCTTTTATTTCATTTACAGTGCATTTACACACAGAAAATTTTATAATAAAAAAAAGTCAGAAACGACGACGAGAAAAATGTTATCCTTATTTCCGTAAGGAACTTCATCTAGTAGACTTTTAATTGGAAGTATTAAATTTGTAACAGTAGAGTTAGGTTGCGATGGACTCAAAATCCACCGTTGACCCTTTTGGGTCGCACCAGAGATACTATATTGAATTTTTAATATTTATTGTCGTTGTTACAAATAAATCAATGGAACAATCTGATAAAGTCGCTACTTTTATTTATGTTGCATAGATAAAACTCTCATGTAAAAGTAGCAACATTGGCCAGTCCTAGGGTGTCGATATGTTCATGAATCTCAGTGACCATACACCATTTGGTAATCCGTCTGCCTGATTGCAAAGTTACATAAAAAAAATGCTTTGTTCCTACGCACGTCATGAGTGAGACACAGCGGGAAAAATTCGGTTCGTCGAACATTAAGGGTACTCATTAACCTTTTCCAGGTGGCTACTTATTCTGGTGATATCGAACGAGTTGAAAGGGCACACTCGATCACGGGCGCCGGTCGTCCGAGATAAAGACGAGATGTATGACCGACGATTATTCCTTTCTTTCGTTCACAAAGGACCGTCCGATCTCGGGATTACTGTAAGCGGTCACATTATGCGAAAAACAACGTTCCGTGCAGCTGATTGAATGTTTTTGTACGAGGACAATGTGGGGAGGGCTGGCGGTAATCTGACTGTGAATGACCGGACGTGTGGCCGCTAACGGTTCAATCGTCATATGCACTTCTGCGCGTTTTTGTTCTCTGATCTCACCCCTCAAGTGATTTTAATATTAGTTCGCTTTATCATAATTAACGTAACACAAAACTCTATATGTAAGGTGGAATCCGGGATCATATAGAACCGCCACGTAGTGCTTGTGTGACCCAATTTGAAATGTGTAACAGCCAAAAAAGTATAAAACTATAAAACAATACAAAGTAACACAGACTCACAAAGTTGCAATAGGAGATTTCATTGTCCACATTTTTTTATGTAGAGAGAATAGTAAACGAGCGGGTAGCAGTTACTGCCGCTCATAGATATCTGTAACCGATCTCGTATAGAATTATATGAATAGGACAATTCGTACTAGTGAGCCGCTTTGTCTGAGTTATTTATTAATGTTTATGTATTATTTAACATTTACTATAAATATATTACTAATTCACTTGATAATATAAAGTAAACAAACCTGTGGACCCTGAAGAGGTAGCTAATGAATATAGTACTTATACTGTATACTCTCACATTTACATCGCACTTTGAAAAAGGTAGTGAGTCTATTGCCATTGCCAAACACCGGGCATATCTCCATACTACCAGGTAATCTAAGTTAGAAAATTCCAACAGTACCCGATACTGGTTTTGAAGCCAGAACCTCTCAATCTGCAGTAGTCCTTACAACCAACACGACCAACGAGACTGTCCAGTTCAGAAAATTAATTCAGTTAAATAATTCAGTATCGTTTAAGTCAAAAACTCGAATGTTTCTGCTGATACCAATGTTTTCCTTAGAATGTTGCTTTTCCCTCATTAGACACATACATACCTTAAAGCCTCAGGCCTTTCTATAAATATGATATATGGCGAAGCTATGGTTATCTTATATTTTACTATATCGTACGCGTAAAATAATTCGGTAACACATAATGTATAGCTATGCACACGTAATTTATGTCAAAATTTCGTAACGTCAATGAACGCTTTCATCAGCATTTCGCCCACTCTTTCTAACGCTGAAGAACCTCCCATGCTCCTTTTAATTCAATTTCATCGTGTTGCGCTTTCTACGCATTATTTTAGTGTGATTTTTCTCTAATTTAAAGGTGAACGTGTGGTATCGTCATCACCCAAAATGTTTTATGACTGTTTCATACTATATATTGTTAATCGTTTATTTATAAAATCTCCATGTCTTCAAAGGGAGCTCCCTTTAGAATTTACTGTTTCGATACACGATAAAAACTAGAAGACAATGCTTTTAATACCATAGTGGGTACTGAATTTTCTCACTTTACTTCATACTCTTGTATATTAATATGAATATCAATTTATCGTATAATATTACTTATCAATCAAGCTTAACATATTAAAGATACTGCAACAGTAACAAATGTATTAAAGACAGCCCCAAACTAGGTGATATAAACACTAACATACCATTGTACATTAAGTTTATATAATAACACTTTTTAATGAGACAATGATCAAGGCTTTTGGAACTTCAAGAAATCTTAAAGCGGTATCATATTGGCAGTCTCAAGGAAGCGTTATTGAAGACCTCGACGAGCCTCGTGAAGTAGTAATTTGCCCTGGAGTTTGTAGTGGTAAAGTACTGCAGCGGCTTTATGACAAGAGCCTGCGGCCGCACGCAGGCACCCACGTGGACAAGAACCCAAGCTAGAAGCAAACAGATTTACATTAATCTATGCAATATACAACTGTTCACGATAGACGGACATATTATACATGTGTATATACGGTTGAGGTGACTGCCTCGTTGGTCGTGTTGGTTGCAAGTGCGAATGCCGATCGGCAGGTCCTGGGTTCTTCCAGGTCGGGCACTACAAAATTTTCTAATTTACACTTTCTAGTACTGGCTCGGAGTCTGAATATGGGCCCGGTGCAAACCGGAATACACTCACCATCTATTGCCCTGCCCACCTCTTCAAGGATTATAAGCGTGATTTTACGTTTATGTTTATACCAACCTAGGCAAGGTTCAAAAAAATAAGAAGGTACCTGCCTATTACATTAGAAAACGATATGCAATTTATATTGTTGACTTGCGACACCCTCAAATCGGAACCTAACATTAGCCTAACCTAACATTAACCTAACAAACCGGCCTATTACATTAGAAAACGATATGCAATTTATATTGTCGACTTGCGACACCCTCAAATCGGAACCTAACCTTGGGCGAACTATCATCAACCGTTGAGGAAGGTTGGTGCTTCCACGCAAAATTACTATACAGAAAAATTGGCAAACACTAATATAACATAAAACGAATATATAGTAATATACTACAGTCCTGGCATTAGGTACCTACTTACCGTCCTTGCCCTTAGTTCTGCACTGGGCGTCAAGGAACTCGCAATATGTATCGAACGTCTTCAAGCCACGCGACAAATCGTCGTCGGGACTACCATAGCAAAATATGCACCCGTCGTAATCGTAGTTGTAAGCGTTGTGGGCGCACACTTCCTTCACCCTGAAACGTACACCCCGCTGCGGTGATATCCCACCCTCAACGTCACCATCCTCAATGGAATTTCTCTTTCAGGTGTGTCACGAAAGCTACATACTAACAGCTTTTTCATTACTTATAGGACATTATGAAGAACTCTCATCATTATCATCATCATCATCATCCTACCTCAGTCCACTTCTGGATATAGCCATCCTCTAAGGACTATTTTCATACACCCGGCACAAAACGGGACTAATAAAAATAATAATAATAACCACTTCAATACTTTTTAATAAGTCCGTTGTATAAAAAACCCAGTTATCGGCTACTATTTCTAAAAATATTTACCAAAAATACAAAAGGAATTATTAAAGAAATAAAATAATAATTTGAGGAACCTTTTGTACAAGTAGTTGCACTCTTCCCCACATACTAATTGCATTTTGGTGGTGGAGCCGTATTTCTTGAGCTCCTCATCTTCGAACACCCACGCGCCTTGTGGCCAGTAAGGCTCGTAGCCGGGATGCGGGTTATATTCTCTGTATATTTTCTCCACTTCTTCATTAAATAGATCCGTCAAGTTACTGAAATAAATAATATGCATGCAGAACGATTTTTAAAAATTACTCATCTGATCGATTTTGTGCACAGAACTTTTTTGTTTAAAAGAACACCATTGAAAACATAACAATTTAATCGAAATGGACTGATCCCATAGAGAGATATCGTTGTGATCGCTACAAGTTTTTACAATTATTTTTATAATGTCTTAAATTGATTATTTAAGAATGATACATACGGGAAACATGTCTCGATATTACTTATTAAAATTTTATTTTATAATATACCTATATTGTATACGTAGTTATAATATGTATGTGTAAATATTGGTCCATGGTGAGCGCACGTGAAAGCGGGGATCACGTAGTGATAAATTGACTGGGGAAAGCTGTTCATTTTTTATTTGCTCTCATTTAAAGTTGGCTATACAATATCGTTCAGTTTCAGAAATACACAATCTGATGTTAATGTAATATCCGAATTCTGATAGATTTAGAATAATATACTTCCAGGAATGTTAGATATTTTCAATTGTCACTTCATATCACGTTTCTCTTCTTCGTGCATCACATGGAAAGCATAGTTGCCAAAAACTTGCTTACGTGCCTAGCCAGTATTTTTTCGAAATATTATTATGTATGCAACACAGAACTATTTAACTTTGGTAAATAATAATAGTAGAGGGAATTATAACAATAGAAATAAAGTTAAATTGACTACCTATACCACGCTTACGCGTAAATTTAAATGATTAGTTATTTAAAAGATATGACAAATATATGACATGCTTAGTGTGATGTAACTTCAGCTACACAATAAATTTATTCGTATTGTAATATTCTAGCATAATTATATAAATACGTATTTTAAAGGATGCACAAGAAAACCTATGGAGTTTCTATTGTCGTTTTTTCTCCATAGCGAAGCATTTTCCGAAGCCGTGGTAGTTTCATTTTGACGTACCAAGTGTGTTCTAAGAAATCAATTTTTGAATGAACGACGTTTGTATTTTCAAGGTTTATTAATTTAATTTGGATTTTTGTAATGAAACGAATCGCCTACCCATATTTTCATAGCATTTAACGAATGAAAAGTTAATGATATTTGCGTATTTATACCATTGTGAATCTGCGGTGGCCTCGGCTTTCCGCCTCGACTGCTGTCCCAGCGTCGACGGGAGCTAATACATCACGAGTAAAAAAATCGTAATTCTCGTGACAGTTTTATTGAAAATATTTGTGAAAAATAATATAAATCAACGTAACGTAACATCACGCCTGTTATCCCCGAAGAGGTAGGCAGAGGAGTGTAGAACACTCCCACGTTTCACCAGT
>DWDU01001565.1:0-14372 GCA_018245575.1 Jemadia suekentonmiller
GTGATGAGCGCAAGTATTTGTTCTGTGTCTGGGTGTAATAAAAATATGTATTTAAGTATAGATTCATATGTATATATGTAGTTTATCAGCCGTCTGGTTACCATAACACAAGCTCTCTTGACGCTAAGTTTGTGTGGAGATGTCCCAAGATATTTATCATTATATTATTATTATATTTATATAACCAAATACACCAGAAATAAACATAATGTCACACCTCACCTATTTCTTCCCAGAATATTTCCACATTTTACCAGTTAAGTCAAAATTTCCATGAAGAACATATTTATTTCCACACACCGAGCACATATACAGTCTCCACTCTACAAATGAGAATTTCAAGTTAGACAAATCCTAATGCTTTGCTATATACATACATACATATCACAGAGTGCCAAATATCTCTATTCTTACAAACCTGTCGTGCTTATTCCGCATGATCATCATTCTCCTATCATCGCAACACTTCACCCATCTGCCATATGCAGACTATAGATAACTATAAAAGTAAACAGTAAATTGTACGAACCGCGAAGCGTAATGAATGGATCCACTTAAGTTATCAAATCTCTTAATAGCTGCACACTTGGTCAACTCCGCGATGCACGCACATCGAAAATTGCATCTCAAGCATAAATGGACAAGATTAAGAGCAGTCTCGTTCTCATTACAGACAAGCGGGCCGACGTACAAGAGAAAGCGTTTAAATCGTCCCTTATGTCCCTATGTCCCTGTGCGGTAATAATAATAACGATACTATGAAAAATAAACCGGTATTCTATTTTTTTTTCATCCTGTGTGCAATCCCCCAAGAGTTAGGCAGAGAAGTGTGTTAGTAGTGTGTATAATAGTGTGTATAGTGTATGTAATATGTTGTCTATTTAAATAAAATTACGATTTTGTATTTTGAAGCAAACGTTCCAAGTTCGAAAAATAATATTTTTAAATTGTTGGTAAATTGAATTATACAGTTTAAGCTGTTAGTTACTTTAATGGTAGCAAGATGGCGATATCGCACAAGACGTAACATGATGCATGTAATCCCCAAACAGGTAGCCAGAGGAGTGTGTACACACCCACGTTTCGCGAATTACGTTTATGTCCCACGGTGCAATAGGTGGTGAGCCTATTGCCATACGCCGGGCGCGTTTCCAGACTCCGAGCCAATGCTGGAAAATCCAAATTAGAAAAATTTCGTAGCAAAAAACCTGCACTTTAGGAATAAATTAGGAAAACGTGATCCTTCTATTAGGAACAAAATATCAGTAATAAGTCTGGACTATAATGTAAAGTAACGTAACATCACGCCTGTAATCCCCGAAAAGATAGGCAGAGGAACGTAGATCATTCCATTCTAGTCTCGACTGCTTTTTTAAAAAAGAACAAAAGTTTATAAATGTACTGTAATATGTATTCCATTTTATGTATATATTTTATTTTAATTTTTTACTTGTTAACATAGTATATTATAAAAAATTGTATAATAATATTTGTAATGTAATTGATTTCGTAATTTTTATACCACTAACGCATTAAGCTAATGACTTGTAAGGTTAGTCATGTATGTATGAATAAATAATAAATAAAATAATTCTATTGTATACTTGAAGGATTTAAAATTTCAATTACTTTGTGCCTACTTCAAAGCAAAAATGGCCTTTGTTGATGGCGTTTAAAATGATTCCCTTATTTGTTCAATTTAGAGTTCATAAATACGTTAATATTAAATATCAACTCGCTTTATTTCGATGCCACCAGAAATTACATTTTGCATTAATAGTTATATCTCTTTGAAAGTTTATTTTATCGTTATCATTAAGGGTGCAAGTTATGAGCTGATCAATATTATGATCGTATCGATTGATATTTTATAGGTTATCAGTATTCTTAAAGAAGAATTCTATAAAGATAGATAATTGTAATTACGTTTTGCGATATATATCTTATCAGCGTGCGGAAGGGTAGATAAAAACTGGTAAGGCTTATCAAAATAAATAAGCCAGTGTTGAAATCGACTGACACAATAAAGGCAGTATTACCTTGGAAACATTTTTATCGCAAAAAATTTCTCAATATTTTAAACTACTGCGTTTATAATATTTATAAACAAAATGATAAATGGTTCTGTGAGCAGATATCAGAACTAAACTGTTATTCAAAATGGTAATTTATTTTACACATGAAAACTGAATTCTTATTTCACCTGTTATAATTAGTTAAAAAAAATGTAACTTCACTCCTGTAATCCTCTAAGAGGTAGGCAAAGGAATGTAGGACACTCCCACGTTTCACCAGTTACGTTTATGTCCCACAGTGGAATAGGTGGTGAGTCTTTTGTCATACACCGGGCACAAATCCAGACTCCGAGCCACTACTAGAAAACCTAAATTAGAAAAATTTAGTAGGGCTCGACCCGGGAATAGAACCAAGGAACAAGCGATCGGCAGTCGCACTTGCAACCAACACCACCAACGAGGCTGTCATATAATTAGCTTTTCTCGAGAATTATAATTTGTAACTTAAGGACTAAATATTTCTAGCAGTATAATAACTTCCTTGGCGGCGCGCTCTTGTAGAGTTTAGTTAAGTTGGCGATGAGGTCATGCCGCTACTTTCAAATGTATAAAACAATGGCGCCAATACACGGTATATTTAACTTTATATTAAAAAAAAGGATTATAAATTATCTATGGTAAGGGGTGTACTTATAACTAGTAACATAGAAATCAACATACTTCTCAGGATCATTATTAAGGTAAAGAAACAATAGTGAATTTAGAGATGTTACAATACGTCTACACATTATCTTGACTTATCTTTATAATAATATTTGGTGCAATTATAAAGATAAAAGCACTTCCTGGTCAAACTGATTTGCTCCGATTGCCGTCATTAACTTAATTGACCATTATCAAATCTCTGTCCACTGTCAATTTGAGTTTAACGAGAAATTTATACCGCGTACTTGGATATCTGTTTAATCAACGAACGCAATTACTTACGTCCGACCGTTATATGGTTGGAGCTGACCGTGACTTTATTTCACTCAATTAAACGTGTATCAGATATTAATTGACCATCGTTATTTATTATACGTGCAGTCTGGGTACGATATTCATACATTTGTATACAATTTAGGCAGCAACATAATTTTAATAGCTAAGTAAGTTAATAGCCAAGTACAATATTATTTCAGAATTACCATTATGTATGTCGATTTAGTCAAAAGAAATTAACTTTCAACGTCCTTTGAGGTAAGCATCGTGCTAAATCCTCTTAAAATAAAACACATGAACGCAAAATTCGTAGATATATCGCGACTGCTTCTAACTCAAGCCATACGACAAAATTTGCTACACGCACTCCCCACTATTATAGCATTTTACGACACCTCCCACTTATTAAATAGACAGCGGATCCCGTTGCCCCCTCCTCTATTGTGGGGGGCGTAACGAAGTGGGCAACTTAATCACTTTTAGCGCAGCAAGTTTGATTTCAAATTTAAGTAGCGTTTCGTAATTGAAATTGCATTGTAATGGTGCGTTGGTCCGCGTTATTGCAAGGTGCATGACTGTGCAACGTGTATTGCCAGTTATAATATATTTTAGAATGACCGGGGCGTTGTATTAAAATTTGTGCTAGATTTGATATAAAATAAATTATTTTAGGCCTACAATTACTGGAATGTAGTGCGAGTGTTGGGAATTGTAGGAGAATCACCTACATTTAAGATGTCGAGGTGGTTATTCAGTTAGTATTTAACCCAAAAGAAACCTTCCAAAATATCTTTAGTATGAATAACCAGTGAGTTATTGAATACTCACTTATGTTTTGTGTAAATATTAAAGAAACCCAGGTTCACAGTTCTATACCGGACGTTTTGCGCTTCGAAAGTCCCGGTATCCAACCACCTTAATCCGGATGGTACACCACTATACTTCTGTTAATGCTGCTGCTGGCACCTGCTAGGCGATTTTCCGCGTATTACAATCAGCTGTAATCTTATTTAATTACCTGACACGCCTGCAACTCGGCTAAGTTGCCTCTAACATGTAGCGAACGTTCTGGAATTGACGCGCGACTAGTTTGAAAGTGGATCCTACGTATGCGCAAATTGTAAGATTACGTCTCACAACTATGATTTTCTGTCGCTTAAATTAAATATAATCATATGTTAATACATACAGTCTTCATCGAAGTGTTAATCTGGAATAATTTAAATATGGTACAGAGCGCGCTCTAGCATGTTATGTGAGAGTGATAATTATAACATGGATATATTTTCGTTGTAGTCAATTTGTGTTGGAGTATCGTGTTGGTGTATGATCCAGTATTTCTCAGTTTACATATAAACGAGTTCCCAGCAGTACGAAACAAAAATATTGTATTCAACGGCCGTAGGATTTTTTAAAAATAAATTTCTCGTTAGTTGTGTGGTTGCTCGGACTCTTAATTTGCACCCGGTATTTGGTAATTGCCTCGTCCACTATTCCAAGACGCGACGTAAACGTAACTGGTGAAACGTGGAGTGTACTAAAATGACCTACCGCTTCGGTGACTACAGGTGTGATGTTACATTTTAATGTTCACGATGCCTACGTGTCAATTATGTTTCAATTTATGGTAATATCAAGTTTTCACCTGTAATTTATTGTAACATTATTATTTGGTACTATTTCCAGTTACTAACGTGTCGATATATTTCAACTTAGCGGAAGAAAAAATGCCAACAATGTATTAAAGTTACTGAAGAGTGTTTTTTAATATTTTTTCTTTGTTTCATCTCTATATCTGTTATCGAAAGAATGCAGTAATCGACATTTCAAATATCTGCTTTTGTTTCTTTTATCTTTGTAGCGGTAAACATATCTTATAATATGTTAGATCTTTCAATAAAAAACTTGAACCAAACCACGTCGGTTTCGTAACCGCCATTTCGAAATTACCGCACCTGCAGTTGCGAGGGCAGTTTTCGATTGTTGGGGCAGCACCACATTATTGGGCCGCTACTTTGTCTATACAATATTACGCATAGTGTCTGTGGGTGGCAGGCTTACGATTACGCGGAATCCCTATAGAACAGTAGTTACAAAACACAATATCACGAGGGAGGACAACGTGGAGTTGTAAAAGCTTGGAATGACGTGTGGGCCATCGTACATTTCGCGCCACGTTCCCTGGCTTATCTTAGCGCGTTCCGCCGCACCAACTGCTTAATTCAGGTAATATTCGCCATCGGATTCAGCAACAGGTGCGCGTGGGTCGTAATGCAATTCGATAAGGACCGAACAGTCTAGCGACGCTGGGGAGTCATTGTTAGATTATATCCTTGAATGGACTGGTTGATTCAGTGGTTAGCGGCTTTGGTTGCGGGTCTGAGGTTAAGGCTTCGATCTCGTCCAGATTACGTATTTGTGCAATCCGCACGTATATTTTTTTTTGTATTTAGAAACTTGAGTGTGTAGTTGAGTTATTGGTTACCATAGAATTGGCGCTGTCTAGTTTAAGATTAGATTGCCGTGTGTCACTTGTCTTAGAATGTATTATATTATGTTATTATGTATATTATGTTATATTCGAACGGTTTGTCATAGACGAGCTGCTACTTGCGTGAACGGAAGTAATTGCATCAGGACAGCGCACTCTTCAGATATACTCATAATCCATTATAATAGTGCTCTCTGCCTATCCCGCGAGGGACCTGGCGTGAGGATATGTATATATGAAACAGAAAAAAGACAAGCGGGGATTAGAATCGGACAGATCATATGTAAACTTATAAACGACTTATACTCGTATAACATAACATAAGTTATTGTCTTGCAATAAAACGAAGCCATATAAAAGTGACATGACAGACACCTGTGTAACAATCGGTGTTAAACTGGGGATATACCTTGCTGCATATCTGACAGTTGTATGACCCGGTGTCGTGTCGTATCCGTCGCGAACGTTATAAATAGCCACGCGGAATCGATACGTCGGCGCGCTCCCCGTAGAACGGTGATTGTAATGTTAATTAACTAATACGCCAGGCAATGAAATTGTACTTTACGGACGGAAACCGCTTGTATACTTAAACGGAGATCAACGAGATTTCGTAAAGCGTCTTCAGCTGATCGTAAGGGGCTATGGTTATATCATTACAGGCGGAGACGAGTTATCGTGGCGTCTTGCAGAAGAGATGAGCAAATTAATAGTACACTGGAAGTTTGTGTGAGGAAACGACGTTTCGTAAGTAGCAAAGATGTTGTTGTACGATATTAAAGACCTCACCCTAACTTTACCTTGCCCAACGTAAACGTAACGTCACGCCTGCAATCCCCGCAGAGGTAGGCAGAGGAATGTAGAACATTCCCACGTTTCACTAGTTACGTTTACGTCCCGCTATGGAATAGGTGGTGAGCCTATTGCCGTGCATCGCGCACATATCCAGACTCCCAGCCACTACTAGAAAATCTAAATTAGAAAATTTAATAGGGCCCGACCCGGGAATCGAACCCAGGACCTCCTGATCGGTAGTCGCACTTGCAACCAACACGACAAACGAGGCAGGCAACATTACCCAACGTAAGCTTATATCTTAAGGACGCGACTTTATACACATTGGAATTACGCTTTATCGAAAATCTTACGTGTTACTCCTTCAAAAGTCGAAGTACGTTCGATGTTTGATCGCTCTGCTAGTTTAGTGGGTAGTGACCCTGCGTGTTGAGACGAGGATTGCGGATATAATTCTCATTCAGGGAAAATATTTGTACGAGCATGATAGTACAAATGGTTGTCGCGTATAGCTGTTCGCAATCGATCTCGAATAGGACTGTAGCAATAGGACTACAGGAATAGGACTACAGGAATAGGACTATTGGTTACGTTTGTCCTTTTAGTATACGTTGTTAGTAAGATTACTGAATGAATGAATGAAATTTTCTATTGTAAGTAACATAATGTCGCTTGATTCTTAGATAACACAATAGAAAGTAATGAGTAAAGTAAACGTCATAATCTATCACGCGAGACTTCACATGTCTGAGAGAACATTCTGGAGAATTTGAAACGTTCAGATTTCCCCGCGATTTCTTCAGCTTCTTCACGATGTTTTCCTTCACCGTTATATGAATTATATTTAATCGCTTAAAATTGGCATTCAATGCTTCTAACTCAATAAATGTTCTATACTCGGCGCTCATGTAACTTTATTGCCACTTTATATGCTATTAAAATAAATTGATTTTCAAATATGACGGATTATATTATTTATTGGCTCATATTTTATGCAAATTAGGCAGAGTGCGTGCGAAAAGTTGTATTTTAAAATCTATTAAATATTTGAACTATAGTGATTTAATGAAAAAAGAAAAACTATATTCGAATTTTAACAACTATTTAAAATTATTGAAAGTATTAAAAATTTTATTTAAGTTACGAATGAGTTAAGGTTTTGTTGTTTTTTTTAAGATATTATTAAATTCTATTTTTGGAGATCAAAGTGGTTTTTTTATTTTTTTATTTCGGTGAATTGAGTGAATTGGTTTAATAAGGTTTGATTTAATGCCTGGGAGCACGTCAATCGTATTTGGAGATTGTTTGTAAGAAAGTAACTAAACGTTTGCACTAAGTTACTTTTACAACAACTTTAAAATACAACGAACACAATTATTTATAGAAACTTTAAAGTAACATTCTAACCAATTAAAAGTAAAATATATTCATCTATTTAACACAATTATTTGCACACATAATAATTACATGTTTTTATATATTAATTATAGGATACGGACACGGTATTTGGATATTGAGTAAAAAATACAAGTGTATTGTTTGATCACATTCACAACGAAATTACTGGGGCCAATTTCGAACCATCAAGAAGATGATTCCAGAACGTTTAAAGACCCGTCGTGGCCTAGACGTGCTAAGTGTATGGCCGTATCAATTCAACTTCATAAATAATCTTATCCATACAGATATGCTATCTAATCGCCAGTTTCTTATCCAGTCCCTTTGCATAGTACAAGGTTATTGGTTCCAGATATCCTTAATTGAGTGGTCTTGTTCGTTCTGCCACTTCTGCTATTAACATCGCCACGGTTTATGAATATTTATATTGAATTAAGACTTTGATGTATTTAGCTACGTATTCATCGAATGACTTATGCTAATGCCCCCATAAAATGTATTGTTAAACGCGTGACCTTAATTACTTCACAATATTATAAGAAAAGAAATGTAAAAATATTTTCTTATCAGCTAAAATGTTGTATAAATATTATCAAATCACGAAATATACATTCTAAACAGTTTAAACTTTGCTAAGACTTTACTCCAAGATTATAATACGGTTCGTACCGTGACGCAACATAAGTAATCAATTCCCCGAAAATCGTCAACCGTTTCCCATAATAAATAATTCACTCCGAAAGACATTCGTTTATATCCCAACAGAAGAAACATTCACTCTGTTTATTGGCTGAAATATAAATAATGGAATTAGAATAACGATTGAACTACAAGTAAGTATAAGGTGTTGTACAATGTATTCAAATTCGATTACTATCGTTTATTAATTAAACTTTAATGCCTTCAATAGTTATTATATTCAATATTCCTAATTTATTAGCCTCCATGTGCGTCGACAGCAGGGTGCAAGGGGGTGTAATTGCACCCCCTGTCCGGAAATAAAGTACATAGAAAATAATACATATTTTTTACCCGATCGAACCAACGCGAGGATAATGCTTTTGAAATGTATGTATATGTATGCATTAGAAAAAGTACTTATTACTCGCAACTCTTTCCATATGCTATCATGTATAGTTGAATGTTGATTAATAGTATGTGTAGATGCAGAGGTACTTCCCTTAAAAAAAAGAAATAAAAAGAGGCACCTCCCTAGCCTCCTAGACTCCTCAGACAGTTGTAATATCTTTGATCAACGCTATCTTGATATCAATCTCAGTAAAATGTATACATACATATAACTAGATCTCTCAATAATAAAGTAATTTTGACTTTTATTACATTGTCACGCCAGTTCCCTTACGGTATGCTAACACTAATAATATACCATGATAATAGCTATAATAATAATAATTCCGAGGCGAAGCAACGTATGTAATCACGAGCGTGGAAAGCTACATAGGTCCATACATACTTATCATCGTATTATCACGACAGATCCCTTGCGGAACATTAATATTAACAATAGCAATCTCAACGCCAGCTTAACATATCTATCCATACAATCGTAGATAGGTACACAAAATAGTCATAAACATTATTATAATTAACCTCACGACAGGGACCCTTCAGAGGTGACAATAACAGCATATTTTGTAGAATTCTGTACGTGTCATTAAGAACAAGACATAAATCGCCTCCCTTGCACACACACATAAAGACGTATTAAACAAGAACATGGTTACATGGCAAGCCTGATCTCACTGTAAACAACCAACGTTTAGTGGAAAACAGATATAATAATCATATCTAATCGCGGGCACAGAAAGGTGTACACAATAGTTACAAACAAAAACGTCCGCAGACAAACTTAGCGCTTATCTATATCAAAATCTCACTCAGATACAGAGCTAATAATGGCCGGCGAGAAGCCGACTTGATTGATCGCCCCCACTTCCCGACGCTCTCGTGTCCATAACTAATTAAAACAGTAATTATTTCGACCGACAAGTGGCAGAGATAACTAGTTATAATCTCTTGTTATAATCCTCACAATTTCCGCGGTAGTTGTGTTATTTCACTCGTATCTCCGGCTGTGGGTACTCGTGAATCTAAACACGTTTCTTACTTGTGTCCATTATATTAATTTTATTGTTATTTTCTATTGGTAGACACAGTTTTTCTTTTATTATACGAATCTTTATGGCTAGAGGTCGCCAGGTTGGCAAAGTGCTGGTAAACTTGTATGATTGTCGTGTTCAACTAACCATATATCGGCACCAATCAGCTTTATAGCTAACTACGTTCATCACAAATACTTGGACATATATATCACACCCGGTCCACTATAAGAAAACGAAAGTCGCACCCTGCTTACATCCGGTCAACAAGCACGAGACGGAAGTCGTGAATTGACTCCAAGCGATTTGACAGAATCGTGACTAAGAAGGCTTGACGCGTGGTTCCCTCGGTCATTCCGCAAGCGACGCTCAACGGGACAATATCGTGGCTCTGTTCGACTGATTCCATTTCGGTTTCTTAGTGTTTGTCAATTCGACAGGCTGTCTACTAGTTTTCATCTCGTACATTGCACGCGATAAAAGGACATTACTCGATTATATGAGTTGTGTTGATTCAATAATGTGGATACGAGCATAGTTCTAATTTTTATACCTCTCGTTTGTCTTCTGTCAAACATGATAAATAAAAAGAATGATCTGTATTTTAATGTTCTTAGGAGACATCCGGTCATTGACTCTTTGTCCAAGTTAATCTTTATTAATAGTTCTATTATTAATATGTTCCTCTGTCTAGTCATTTGTGTGTAGTAACTTTGGTTCTAGAAGGCACATTTTACAGTCTTAATAAGTATAAAGAACATTTATGTAGATAGTTTTAATAAGCAATTCATTGCCAAAGTCTTATTTATTCCCACTCTGTCATTCCATATTTGACGCACGAAAAGTTTCATTCAAGAAACGAATTTTTATAAAACCGATCCTTTATCGGGCGGAATAAATTATCTCCGCATTAAAATCCGAATGGCTGATTCACCGATGTTATGAGCAAAATTGCAAAGTTTGATTTTATAAAACAGTGACGTGCCTTCAGTAACATTAATTGTATTTATATTGTACGCCGCTGTTGTAATGATTGTCGGAATAATGTTTAGCTGTAGGCTTGCGTGTTGTTCCCGCGCATTGTGGCTCGGAGGGGTGGCTGAGATATGAACCAAGACGTAAATGATCGTGAACAGTCATGTAACCGTTGGATGGAAATGAAGAGATACGCCAGCACGACGCACACTTGTTACCAGCGTTAGTACACAGCTTGTAAAATGTTCAATATACATACGAGTACATGTATTTTATTGTGAAAATAATATTAAACATTGTTATAAGTTCTAGTACTATCCTAAGATATTTTTACTGTGAGTTATATTTATCAATTTGTTTATTTATAATCCATACATACCAAACGGTTTTACAAATAAATTTGATACGTACTTTTATAGTTTATCATAGTTCTGATTTATTTTGGAAGTAGTGATTTGTCTTAAGGAGGTTCATATGGACCTGTAGAAGATAGATATATTTTTAATTATAACTAAATTGTAGCTAATAGCAATCTGCAAATTATGTAGACGAATATGCCAAGCGAAATAAATACGTATAAAAAACTGACTACATATTTTAATGTCATCATTGACGAGGTAAGCAGATAGTACTTAGCGCCAAGTAATCTCTATTCTCACAGACCTGCCGCGCTTTTACATTCAACACTCCTTTCACACATGCAAGCCAGTTTTGGAGTCCACATAATCTAATAATAAAGTTAACTAAAATAATTCACAATTAATTAAACTCAACAATATCGGCTGAGTGTTATTAAATGTTGATTTATTAATTTATTGAAGATGCATGATCGAAATTAAAATATTCATTCAAATATAATTGAATGTTAAATTAATTATTTTAACGAAGATATATAGATACATGACAGATGTATGCAAACGTGACGCGACACACGCATCTCATAGACACGGCACCCAGCCCTGATTAAAGGGTCCAATGAGTTCGTAATAGCCAACGTACCTTATAACACGCCTATCTGAGTTTAATTATGAGATTTAATGCAGCGCGTATCAACCATCTCGCCACACAAAAACGGGCGCCCGCTAAGAACAGCGGGAGGCGTGCAGTCGTCTCACATTAAAAACTTTTTGCCCACACACCGTTACTATGCCGGGTAGCTTTTGTAATATGAAATCAATGGATTGAATGGCGAAATGGTTCTGCGGCATTGATTATAAAGTCATCGTTTATTTTTATTATAGGTGGACTAAATCGTAAGAATAGGTCACCGCTTAGTTTTTTAGGAATTTATTAGTGACATACACACTCATAGACATGTTCACATACGAACACGCGCTCTTGTTTTATTAAATTCTTAAAACATTGTATCTTTCTTAAAAAGTCGATTGTTTAAATCGATGTGACAGAGAATTTCAAGAGCGTTTCAATATTTAAAGTAAAGATTTATAAAATACGTTAAGTTAATTCGATAGATGTCATTGAATGCGCGCAGTTATGAAAAAGTATATAGATAGAGCTCATCACATTTTTATTCGCGATGCCGCCGTTTAAGATATTTCATGATATTTTTTTAATATACTATTACAGCTCCATAGCAGGCGTTGTGCGCGATAAAAAGTGCGATTACATTATAAAAATAATGTTTTTCGTGCATACAAAAAAGTTTGGTCGCTTACAGTCCGATCACCGTGTGATTGAAACTTGTCGGATAACAGCTTTTCATGGAAGTGAAGTTCGTTGGCACCGCTCTAGACTCTTGAACTTGTGCACGCGGGCAAATAGAGCGATTCGTCGCGGGATGTGCCGTATTAAAATTAATATATTTCATACTCTACCTGTGTCACGAATGAGACTCTACCGGTTGTCTACGTCCCTGTCTTACGTGTTGGCATTCATACTCTACCGTCTTCATCATCGACTCTTTTATAGTTCCACCATCAGACACGGCTCTGTTTTCAGACGGAGACGTGTTGAGACTACGGTTTGCCATCCTTCCAAGTGCGGGTTGACAGACTCCGCATTAGGAACTGCATGTTTTCTGCCCAATAATATATTTTCCTCGACCGGTGTTGTTGTAAAAAAAATCACTAAATTAGCTTAAACTCTGGATAACGAGTCTAATTAATATAGTTGTAGTCAAGATTATAAATAGGCTGCAATAAATGAAAATTTGATGTGTGATAAGCAAGTTGATAAGCATGGGCTAAATGATAATTCGGTCTTACGACTTAATAACGCCTTAAAGCTGGATGCGGATTTCTCACAGTCCACACGTAGGTCACTGTGGTGTGCGTTAGCAACGGGTAATATATCTAGAAAGTATCAAAGACTCAGCAAGGCTTAACAACTGGTATTTAGAAATAGTTTTTCCTTCATGTACCTATATGTAACGTTCACGGAAATCTGCGACTAACTTGCCGTTGAAACGCAGCGCCCGCGCTGCGTTTATCCGCTTCACACGTCGCTATTGATCCGCAAACGCATCAGAATTAAAACAATATACAACAGCTAATTTAAAAAGTAGAAACCAATACAAAAGAACCTAAATTATACTGCATATTGTATACATATCGTAAATATAAATCGACGTGACCGGTGTGATATGTGAAGTCTTCAATTTTCATGCACTATCATTAGACCAGAACAAATGTTAAAGAGTATTTTTTTATATAAAATTTCTACAGTAATTACACCGGATACTTCAATCGGTTATAAGCACATGTGTGCTCACGAGTATATAACAGTTTACAAGTCATACATAATTAATTACGAAAAAACCAACAATCCATAAAGGCAGTTTAAACCATTAGTAATAAACGGACGAAATATGAATATTAATGGAACAAGATTCCTCCAATGCCCGCAACTTCGTTTTTTATTGACCGCATTATAGACATTATGCGGTTGAGACAAAATACGGTGTTATAAGTTTTTACTGTTCACACAGTAACCAGTAGTTATCGTCGTGTTAACTGCACGGGTTAATTTTTCACTTTTAAAACGATTAATAAACGCAATGTATTCCGTTGTTAATACGTAGACATGCTTTGTGCAAATTTCAAATAGACACTATCTATTCTTTTTATATGACATCTATTTTCCTGTTCCATAATAAATGTTTAAAAAATTTGCATTTCAATTAAAAACGTAACGTAATAACATGCCTGTAATCCCTAAGAGGTAAGCAGACGAGTGTAGCACACACCCACGTTTCACCAGCTACATTTACGTTCCACTGTGAAATATTGCTGAGCCTATTGCCATAAACCAAGTTCATACCCAGACTCCGAACCACTACCTACTACAAAATGGAAGATAGAAAAATCGTCATCCGCGCTTGCAACTAACACGACCAACGAGGCAGTTTAATTATTGTTAATTAACATTTTTAAGTGAAGTAAACATTGCAAAATATATAATCTATTCTAGTTGTGTAACCTAAAACTCTATAATAACCTGCTAATTTATTATTAATAATAATGTAATACTTTATTGTTAATACTGGGCTCTAATGAACTATATTAATTTCAAAAGATACTGTCAAAACCGTTATTATAAGTGCGTGTTGTGTTATACATAGACATACAAGTTGTATAC
>DWDU01001566.1:0-14372 GCA_018245575.1 Jemadia suekentonmiller
TTGCATTGCCATCGAAGCCGCACAAGCACGCAAATTTTTAAGTAAGCTGGACTTCTAAAAGTGAGATTACCGTCAATATTAATTCTTACTTTTCTTTGCAAGTAGTGTATTTACATATTTTGGTACCGAGATGCGTTTTTCACGAGGTTCCGTCATGTATGTTTACTGGTTCGTTTCATAAAGTTGAAGTTAGCCATTTGCTAGTTTGCCGACCAATGTAATTATAACTTTCGATACCAAAAATTTCAGCTCGCTGTATTTTATTTATTTGGTTTCGAAATCCAAGAACTTGTACGGAATTGAATATTAGGTATGAACTGCAAGTTTTGAGAAGAAATGTGAATTATAAACTATGTATGTTGTATCATGTATTTTTATATGTATTGGTGAATATAACTGTGATATTTCTGTGACATCTTAAGTAATTTTAATATACGACCTTAATTTTTTCTCCGCATTGCAAACATTCAACGTGCTAGTTGTATCGGAGACGATGAGGAGACTCGACTATGCCTATTGAACTTTCCGCCTTGACGAACGAACATTAGAAGAAAAAAGTGGATTTTATTTAGTTGGTAGTCTTTAAAAATGCGAATCTAAATTAATAAATGTAATTCACGATTCTCAATATCCTTCCGTAATCATGGTTCAATAGGCAAGGGACGCCAAATGATGAATCGTAGTAAACCCTCTGTGCAGTAGCCATTCTGCGAAATGCACTAAAACCTGCTGTTAGTTTAGCTCGAGGATTTTCAGAATCCAATATTTAACTTTATAGAGCTTCAATGAAATAGCATAATATTTCTAAAGTAACTTTTTGAAATAGTCCAGACAAAATTTGTTTTAATTGAACCTTTGTGAGATCGCTTAAATTAATTAAATTCATTGTATGTACCTAGATATTTCAATTGTTTATTAACAAATAAACGTAACATCACGTCTGTAATCGCCGAAGAGGTAGGCAGAGGAATGTAGAACTTTCCCACGTTTCACAAGTTACGTTTACGTCCCACTATGCAATAGGTGGTGAGCCTATTGCCATGCATCAGGCACATATCCAGACTCCGAGCTACTACTAGAAAATCTATATAAGAAAATTTTAGTAGTGCCCGACCCCAGGAATCGAACGCAGGACCTCCCGATCGGCAGTCGCACTTGCAACCAACACGACCAACGAGGCAGGTGTCATTAACAAATACGTATATAAAAACCAATTACAAGTAAATTATAAGTAAAGGTTTCAATAGTACCCGCACCACAAATATCAAAAACATTTATGCCGACAAGTGTTTCATAATAATGTTGGTAATATTTCTAATAGAAACAAATACCTACATATAACAATCTACTATTTAAGCCAGTCTAAATATTAATATAGAAATTTCCGATTAACAGTTCTTATGATATTTGGGAAAGATATGTCTAAGGTATAGCTAGAAATGAACTTCAGAAAACCATGTTTTTGTTTCAATAAATTGGCTCAACACTTCAATGCGGGTATTGCTGCTTAGCGGCATTCAAACTGAAGTGGAAGTTCAAAGCAATGACCATGTGGATTTGAATCCAGCATCCTCGGAGTGGAAGATTTCAAACGACAATTAATAAATGTAAGGTGGTCAATTTATTAGGGACTCCCGTTTCTTTGTATTTTGAACTTCGATTTATTGTTTGTATTATATTAATTCTAACGTAACATCACGTCTGTAATCCCCGAACAGGTAGACAGAGGAATGTAGAATATGCCCACGTTTCACCAGTTACATTTACGTCCCACTATGGAATAGGTAGTGAGTCTATTGCCATACACCGGGCATATATTCAGACTCCGAGCCTAGAAAATTTAATACGGCCCGACTCGGGAATTGAACCCACGACCTCCCGATCGGCAGTCGCACTTGCAAACAGCACAACCAACGAGGCAGTTATCCATTATATTAATTCTTATATTTATTACGTATTTTATATTGAACAGGGTATCTTTAATAAAATAAACCAGTAACTAGATAATAAAAAATATATTTAGGTATTAATTTACAAAAAAATATGTTCATGGGGCTAAAATTTTAATATTTTAAATCCTTATATTTTAATATTTAGTAATACCACCTCTCATTGATTGAAACTCTCAACAGAAAATGGCATCACAACCTAAAACACAAAGAAAATACAAAAATCTGCATAGAAAGTAGGCCTCGATGAGTAGGATGTCTAAATACTGCCAAAGGTGGTATTACTAAATATTTAGGCATAAAGGTAAAGTTTATGGTCCATTTTTTTTAAAGTTTAATAAATATTTTTCTATTATCTAGTTATTGTTTTAGTTTGTCCAACATACGCTGTTTCATATAAAAATAGATTATAAATATAAGAATGTATATAATACAAAAAGAAAACTGAGTTCAAAATACATAAAAATGTGTGTCTTTAATAATATAATTTGGCCACCCACTGTCGAGCACTACTCTATTACTGTAGTTAGAAGCAATGATATAAATAAAAATGCGGGCTTACAATTATAAAATACTATTACTTTTCAAATAAACATTAATTTAACAGCTTTTCTGAGTTGTTCATAAAAACTACACGTTAAAAAAGGAAATATATCACTAAAATCAATAATGTATTTTAAATCTTATTTTAAATCTGAGCGAGATTGTTGAAAAAACGAAAAATCGAATCTATTTAAAAATTGTCGTGAACTTAGAGTTTCAATAGGCTTTTTTTAAAACTAGCCCGAAAGTACCTAAAATAATTTTAAGGAGAAAAAGGACTTTGACGAGTTTTTTAAAGGACGCAATTGATATTAATTATTATAACTAGTCTATAGTTAATTGTGTCTGCCTGTTCTTTCTGCGCTTATTTTACGTCATTAGTTCTTATAATAAATTAAATTGAATAAATTAATTAAAAGTGAGTATATTAACAAATAAAAAGTATGTTGCAACAAAACTAATAATTTATTTACGTAATCGTCGTATACGTGTATTACAATTATATTGTAAAGTATATAGATTTTCGGTATTTATGGAATAATTAAAGAGCAAACATGGTTAAAAAACATGCTTAGAATTTAAAATTAACATAACATTTTAATAAAATACCAATAAGTTGCATTTGTAGCTGAGCATTCAACTATTACGGCTATATTGAATATTGTAAAGTTTTCTAAGTAATGCTTACTTATCAATGCCGTTACCACCCTCGTCCTCAACTTGAGTTAGGCGGCTCACTTCCCGCGCGCTTACTTAGCGCACCGACCGCACGCCGGGGAGTGCAGCGCGCTAGTGCGCGGCTCCTCGCGCTATCCCAAATTAACGTACCGTCAGAAGTGGAGCCTCAACCACCTGTGGGGGGCGCGGAGCCGTGCAATAATTGACTCTTCATTACTTTGCAGTAGTTAAGTTTTTTTTTTTTACGGAAACTGTATTACGTTCAATTATGTGTTTTAATCACAGCTTTATCAAGATGGCATAAATAAAGGAATCGCGTTAGTGCCTTGGCGATCATAGGATACAAATTCTTCAAGGGAGGCATTGTCACGCAGTGGAGGGGAACAGGATGATGATGATGGTGGCGATGTATAATATGCCATCATTTAAACCTCGATACGATCTCAAACCTTCTTCTCTTATTTGCATATCAAAAATTACAACCATAATCCAAGTTAAAAAAAAATAGAAAGCAAATAGCAGTTAATATATTGAAATTTGAAAACATATCGTACCGGATATACCAATCAATAAAGCAAACTGCAATTAAGTTCAAACTTTATTTAACCGGTAGCATGTAATTGGACTTTTTATTATGTTGCTTATAAAATTGAATATTGATCGACTGACAGGGAATTTAACAACTAATTCTTATTTCGACACGTTATTAAGTAACATAAATATGTTAAGCGTTCCAGAACGCGGTGGTAATTTTGTATAATTTCCGTAAAGTTTGACCTCCCTATGACTGGAGAATTATATATATAATGAAAAAAAAGTATGAAAGAATAAATACACAAATTACGCGTAAACGAGAAAAGATGTATTTACGTCAAATTCTAAGTTTCGCGTGTTCTATTTTGTCATGTCCATTGATTTACGATATGGTACTAATCAGAAACATCACTATTTTGTACTTAATATAATCATCGTTAGTGGAGTCGCTGATGTTTTAAATGTTCCACGCTAGCCACTTATAAGCGAGCCGGCTCATTTATCGGCTTGGCCGGGAAAATTTGTCTACTGTTCTCATAAAAAAGAAACATGTACACATAAATTTAATGAACTATTTAATCGCACCGCCATTGAATAAAGAATGATATTGTGATTGTATTAGTCATTACTAAAAAACTTTATATTTGTCGTACCGCATCCAAAGTTACTGAAACGAAGTGTACCTGGTTTTATTTCGAATGATAATATGCACATATATTATATCTATGAGTGTCAAAATAAACAACAAGCCAGTAAAGGTACATTTCCCCTACATACCTAACATTAGAAGTGTCATAAAATGAATATTTAAATTTATGTGCATATTTCTTTTGTACACAATGGCTCAATCAATTTTTCTTTTACAAAAGATGCCGATCATGAGAGTTTGAAAGAATATCGCGTCGTCATCGAGCACAGGCTATTAATAATCGATTGATAATTCAAATTAGGGTCCCCGACGTCACACGTTGCTCTATTACCACACGTCTTGCACGGGGCACGCAAATTACATTTTGATTGCTGTTCACCCCTCTATACAGTAGGTCGCGCAAAATTCACATTTTAAAGTTTTTCCTCGTTATTGTAATACGCGTAACTTGGCCGCAACGGCCTAGGACTAACTGAGTGCGTGAGCCCAGAGTTTAGTTCAGTATTTCACTCCAGAGATGACCGTTGGTGACATTGGTTACGGAATTGGTGGTGTGCCTATTGCCATACACCGGCCACATTTCCAGACTCTGACTTGCCAAAATGAGAAACGAGGCAGTCAACTAACAGTAACTTACATTAGCAGTAGTATTCCAACGGTTCTATAGCAAATCTTCTTGAACGGTATCGAACACTTGTAGAAGTGGCTGGTTGGTATGCAACCTCTCGATATGCAACTTTGTATGCAACCTTTCAACCTCAATACTCTTATAGCGAAGTCGAGCAGCGGTGAAAAATATATTATCTCCTTACAATAAATCGTATATAAAGTAAACGGAACATCACGCCTGGAATCCCCGAATACTCCCGCTCGTATAAAGTGTTTATCATAACAAACCAATTAAAATATATCGTGCTACAATTGGTTTTATGTCTCGTTCCTCCCTCACGGATTCCGATTAAACTCGTCTGTAGCACTTTCTGCAACGATACGAAAGTTTGTATTCAGTAGAAAAGATTTGCATTGTATATTACAATATAAAATTTATTAAGAATATAATCAGAAGACATTTTTAAGCTTGGTTGCATCGTGTAAAGGAGTTTGCTGAAAAATAATACGATTTGTTTGTGCTGAATGCTCCTGGATAGTGTGAATTGTGAAATTAACGTCATTTAGTTCAATTTACATTTTATGAGTACATTTAATAGTACAATTTATGAGTGCTCGATGGTCGTGATGGTAACAAGCACGACTGTCGATGTGGGGTCCTGAGTTCAAATCTCCGGTCAGGCACTACTGGATTTTTCTAATTTAAATTTTCTAGTAGTGGCTCGGGGGCTGAATTTATGCCCGGCGTATAACTATAGACTCACCATCTCTTCCATAGTGAGACATAAAAGTAACTGATGGAACGTGATGATGATTAATAAAACCGCGACAAAGTAATAAGACCAGTAATACATTGCCAGCTAATAGTTCCCGTGGCGACATTCGCGTGACCTACGGAACACTGTTTAAAACTAGTCTCGATGAATTAGTCAGAGAGCTACACTTAGGCCGTGCGAAAAACAACACCTGGTAAACCCTTAGCACTTTACACGTACGGTGTGTATTATAGAGTTTTATTATAATTATTTCATTATTTTTAATATACTAGCGCCGTCTTTTGCAGGATAATGATAGGATACATTTTGTCGTAGGAGTTTGATTACGGTGTGAGTTGTGTTGCATTAAATAAAGTTGAGAAATTATTCGTTCTTAAAATGAACAAAAAGATCCACTGCAATTCAATACGTAATTTTGGCATTATTTGACTGAGAATTTGCATGTGCCCGCGCAATCCCTTAGTAAATATTTAAGCGAATCTAAGCATGTATATGAATTTACTTAAACGTTATTAATCTAGTTCCAAAAGCGGACTTAATATTAAGAAGAATTTATCATCCGAAAAGACGTAAATTTAATGCGATATTGCGAAGAGATAAGTAATCGTAAGTATAAAAAACTTGGTTTACTATTGTCTTGAATTTAGTCCTATTTAAATATTATGAAATTAAAAATTATGACGGCCTCGTTGATCGTGTTGGTTGCAAGCGCGACTGTCGATTTGGAGGTCCTAGGTTCGATTACCGGGTCGGGCACTATAGAATTTTTCTAATTTTGATTTTCTAGTAGTGGCTCGGAGTCTGGATTTGTGCCCGGTGCATGACAATAGGCTCGCCACCTATTTTATAAAGGGACGTAAACGTAACTGGTGATATGTGGGGGTGTACTACACTTCTCTGCCTACCTCTTCGGGATAACAAGCGTGATATTACGTGTTTTTTCTTACGTTAATCTAATGCAAGTTAACCAGTTGGCATACTCATTAGAAAAGCCGTAATCAAAACTTCAAACTCCTAAAAACACGGTAACAGACGTAGCTAAAGTTAGCGTAGGGAATCGAACCCAGGACCTCCCGATCGGCAATCGCACTTGCAACCAACACAACCAACGAGACTGTCTTAGATTAACGTGATACAAGTATTCTATCTGCTAGACATGGATTGCCTGATGTAACCTGAGTCCATCAGTAGGATTGTAATGAATTGCAATCGTTTAACTATACGATAGCAGGGTTGTTCCATAACGATTATGTTCAAATAAACTTATTACTCCGCTAATTTTACTGTATGTAACGTATGTAAGATTAACAACTGCCTGGGCTACGATATGAGTTGTATCCTTTCTGAAATTTTAAATTTTTTAACTTGAATTGCGTAGTATCACATATTACGAGAAAATTTATAAGCTCAAAGAAGTTATTGCAAAATAAACAATGTTTTAACATAAAAGTATTGTTAGTGTAGAAACAGGTACAATTGAAGTTCATTGTTGTAATATATTTTAGATAGTACCTACAGAGCTTAGGTTACATTTTATCCCTCACGCCTTGTAGATCTGTTGATAAGAAGATTGATATCACTTGACTATTCAGTACGTACCTTATAGACAGTGATGGACAGCAACTGCTCTTGTATGTGGTTCACTTCACTTCATACAGACTGATCCCGCTGCCCAGCAAGCGACACGTTCGTTTCGGTGTCACCTAAATCAACAAATGAATAAAATTATATTATGTATTATTTGAATGAAACGTATTCTAAATTCGTGCCCGTTGAAGTCTAATAACAGTTATTTAGTGTATGATCTGGTTATTTCGAATAGTTATCGGAATGCGACAGGAAGATTCAATAAACAAGACATTAATATTGAACTACACTGCCTTGTTTGTTGAGAGGTTACAACTGCGACTGCCTATCCAGAGATTCTGGGATTATATTCCATATTAGTTATTTTATTTGTATTAATCTACTTCAGGTTTTTTTGCAGAAATTTTTAGTAGTGGCTCGGAGTGTGGATTTGTGTCCGGTGTATGGAAATAAGCTCACCGACTATTCCATAGCGGGGCGTGAATGTGACTGGTGAAATGTGAGAGTGTTTTACACTCTGCCTACCTCTTGGGGGGCTACAGGCTTGATGTTACGTATGATACGTTTAATATTTTACTAAACATGATTGAAAAAAGATCTTGCTTCTTTGAAAAAAAAAATTTTTTTTTTAATATTGATATACCGAACACTTATGATTTGTGGGGAAAAGAGTAAAGAAGAGAAATAGTGCGATAGAAACTGAGATGTCATTAAATGCTGATACTTCGTCTTTGCTTTTATAAACAACTTGATAGTAACGAACCTCCATACCCCAATTTGATCTTGGACTGAATAGATTTATGAAAGCGCAGAACAAGCGATTTTATATTAATATTTTTTAATACTTTGACTCAGCTCAGATCGCAAGTGGATTTTTTTCTCTGGAGTATCTTTTTCATTCTTCGGTTGCTCATAGCGTAGCGTGTTGAACTTTACGATATGCAGATGCGTGTACTATAAGGACGTTTAGCGGTTAATAGGGACGAATTGTGATTCGCTTGTTCATAAAAGTTCGCCTTACAGTCTTTGCTAAGCGAACTGATGATACAACTTTTGCGAAGCAACGTTTTCAGTATTGTAAACTGTGTAAAACCTTAGTTTGTGCCTATCCATTTCGCGAAACAGACGTGATAATCAATGCTCTCAATCAATTCTCCTACCAACAATTGTAGCATCATATCGTAGTCCATTTAATCTATTGGTAACTGCAAACTGAGTTTTGTAAATGTGGAAAGTCATGATGATAAAAAATTATCGAGAGATCATTGACGCGAGCCAAAGAGACGAGTCATACGGACAGGGCACCTAAGGAAATTGTCGTTAAAATTATCCACGGCAACGGTACGTAACAAAAAAAAGTAAATAATTAAATAAATATTCCGCTGCCAATAAACAGGCTACAAAATTAAAACCGCCATAGAAAAACTTCAACATTTATGAGAAAAATCATTGTCTTGTATCTATGATTCAGTTGAAGTTGGAACAGTTGTAAAAGTATCATATAATTAAAGAATAATTTTATCTCTTATAGTATCCCGAAAAATGCAGTCGTTGCCGGTGAAATCTTTTGATGAAAATAAAATTAGAGACGACAAGGTTTATGTCATAACTTTGATATGAGAATGTTCCCGTTGGTATAAGGATACGATATGTAGAGTAAACACGCAAGAATACTTTGTGTGTTCATATTAACTAAATTAAAATGTCTGTTAGCATTCGAGAACTGAGAGTTTAAAATGACATTAAATGAGGGTATGAGCTTGTAACGTTTGCCAAATATGAAGGGTGGGAAACAAAAGCAGATATTAAAATAACTTTGTTCGTTGTCTTGCTTTACCGTTCACTAAATATGAGTAGGTAATACGTACTTACACGTATACAAAAAGATTTGTGTTGACTATCACAAAGAAGAAGTTTATTATTATTAAAAAATTTTAATTACTTAAGAAAATTTTTAATTACAATCACACTGATGATAATGGGGTACAAATATAAGTTGCACGTACAATTAATATTCTTAAACTATTATTTAAACCATAAGGAAAGAGTAAATAATTAAATCAGTGTTCCATAATTAACATCCACGGAATAGTAAGATTATGTCGGTTCTAAGCGAAGAGTTCTGTTTCTGTAGTCGCTCCATTCTTGCGTTTGTATTTGAAATCTAAAAGTTTCCATGCGTAGGTAACCGGACTCTTGATTTGATGTACTCTTAAGTAATACGTAGACGCCGCAGGCGTCTTTGTACTTTTTAATATTGAATAATAATAAAAGATTTGAATACTTTTTTTAAATAATGTTGTTGTTAGATAAAAATATACAATAATTTAGACGTAAAACCGAAACTTAATGACCCGTCAAGGCATACAAAAGTAATAAACGTTGTTTAGCCGTCAACGTTCACTGCGCTGTCCATGCCTAAGTGGTTTCCGTGATTATGAGCATCCTTATTTCTATCACGCCTGTTATCCCCGAAGAGGTAGGCAGAGGACAAGTAGTGTAGTACAATGAATTTAGCTTATTTCCATTTAAACTTTTACTTCTTTATTAATAAAAATAGACCGCAATCCGATATGTATACGACCACATGTAGAATCTAAATGCAAGCGAGTGTTTGGAAGTTCTTAAATTGTTCTTTGTTAGCGCGATTGCCGATCGAGAGGTACTGGGTTCAGACTCCAAGTCGGGCGCTAATGGGATTACAGGCGTACTGTTACGTAAAAGATTTTTTATTGATATGAGCACAGTCACATTTAAAAGTCGCAAGGTTCTTGTACTTGGTTGAAGACCTGTATTACTGGTACCTCGCTCGTCCGCCGAGACAAGAAACAGTGTTATACAACAAAACAAAAATAATTTAGTAAGTTAGTTTAAACTAGTAAATAATATTGTCGAGTAGCACTAGTTAAGTAGCGAAACTATCATTAGACAGGAAAACTTTTATAAGCGGATCGATTAAACTTCTCAGTGAACATAAATTATTCAAAATGACCATTATTTCGTGCAAGTGCCTACCCAATATACAATGCTCATATACATATTATACTGTTAACGTTTATATTATACTTACGGGGATGATATACGAGCCAGCGCTAAGTGCGCCTGCGGTTTTCTTCAGTAAGTCGTCGTTGAAATATGCCGCGGTCAATCGGTGAACCGTTAGGCGATACCTCCCGCCTCGCTACCGACGATGTCAAGTAGAAGGCCGCGTGCGCTCATTCCCACGCCCCCGATTTCACCCGCTGCACCACCAATTACAGCTTTCAGCTGTGTGTTCGATTGTTCACAATGCGTCACGTGAAGTGAAACAAAATCCAAAGTCAACATAACAATAAGCCCATGAGACGCAGCGTTCCTGATATATAATATGATATTTAAATTAAAAAAATGTGTCTTTTATTGGTAAGTTGATATCAACTTGTCGTATTTGTATTTATTATTTAATTATATATTTCATATTGTTATTTAATTATATATATTTGCTCAGTACATAAATAATAAAAAATGGAGCATTGCTCAATTAGTGATGAAACGTATACTACAAACATCGTTTCCAAAATCATTGCATTAACGCAAGTGATGCGTCCTTGCCCTTTATTACAGTGGGTGGCCAAATTATTAGGGACACGAACGTTTCTTCGTATTTTGTACTCCGAGTTATTGTTTGTATTATATTAATTCTTATGTTTTTAATATATTTTATATGAAACAGTGTATGTTTGAGAAAAATAAAACAATCAATAAATAACAAGTCAGGTTCACTCTGCCCGATGTAAAGAAGCTGAAGATGGAGGTTACCATTAAAAATGAGCAACTCTAATTCGTGGATGAGACAGTTTTCTTAGGAATAAACATACATTCTAAGTTGGAGTGAAGCGCTTACATATCTAGTTTGTGTAGTAAACTTAGTTCTGCCGCTTACGTGGTGAAGAAAATTAGTCAACTCACTGATATACTCACTGCTAGTTTGCTGCTTTACTTTAATTACATTCACAGTATAATGTCATATGGTATTTTAATTTGAGGTAATGCTGCAAGTATCGACGCCATTTTTATACTACAAAAGAGAGCAATAAGACCGACTTACGATCTTCGATATCGGGAGTCCCTACGAGAACTGTTTAAAACAATTACAATTTTGATTGTGCCTTTGATATTTATGAAAATATTATGTGTTAGCATACATAATTTTTTCTAGTGAAAAAACTATTTAACTTTGGTAAAGAGTAATAGCAGAGGAAATTACAATACTAGAAAATAAGGATAAATTGGCCTTATCGCGCTTTCGCTTAAGTAAAGTGTCTCATTCTTTTATGGGGCTGTATTCTGTATTAGCTTCTACAATAAAATACCAAAAGACATTACTAACATATCACATAACAAGTTTAAATCCATTATAAAAACAGATCTTTGTAAAAAAGCTTATTACAAAGTTAATGATCGTGTAACTCCAGCTCCTCAATGAATTCATACTAAAATATTTTAATATAAGTACGTACTTATTTTAAAATATGCATAAGCACACCTATGGAGTTTCTTTCGCCGCGTCATCTCCACAGCAAGACATTTCCGAAGCGGTGGTAGTTTTGTTTTGACGTCCAAAAAGTATTCTAATGAACCAATTTTGAATAACGGACATTGGAATTTGAATTTGAAAGAAAATGAAAACTCTGCATAGAAAAAAACGAGTAGCATCTCTAATCGCTGCAAAAGGTGGCATTCCTAAATATGTATTAAAACATAAAAGTAAAGTATGTACTTGTCTTAATTTTTTTTTTAATTAAATAAATATTGTTTTATTATCTACGAGTAGTTACTGTTTTACTTTCTCAAACGTATACTGTTTCATATTAAAATACATTATAAATGTAAGAGTGAACATAATACAAAAAATAACTCAGGGTCCCTAATAATTTGGCCATCCACGGTATTTTCTCTTTAGCGCTATTTAATCAACTTTTCATCGAATTGCTAGGGGGATGTTTGTCTTAATAACTTTTATAGAAATAAATGTATATAATTTTTTTGTAATCATATCTCATAAGTAGGTCGCATGACTTAAAAATAATTTGATAGGTGAATTATATTCTTTATTTTATAAAATATTCTTCAGATATTTAGTTGATTTGACTATCCGTGAAATTGAAATAGATTATTCTGGAGTTGTGATCCCTTTCGATTTTCGATCTACGCTACGATCGACTACGATATATTTCTTTACATTTCGACTGTGTAGGTAAACATATTTTACAAATTACGTAACGTAACATCACGCCTGTAATGCCCGAAGAGGTAGACAGAAAAATGTAGAACACTCACACGTTTCACCAGTTACGTTTACGTCCCGCTATGGAATAAATGGTGAACCTATTGCCATACACTGGGCACATATCCAGACTACGAGCCACTGCTACAAAATCTAATTTAGAATAATTTAGTATTACCCGACTCGGGAATTGAACCTAGGACTTCCCGATCAGCAGTCGCACGTGCAACCAACGATCAATGAGGCAGTCAAATAAAACAAATTATGTATTAATATATAGTGGGACAAATGTTAAGTTATAAAAAATGTTATTTTTATGACGATAACGCGTGTGGGGCATTATTCAACTGTTCGTTTCTGAGTCATGTCTTGAAGAGCTAATCTAATATGTTTTGATGTCGAAAACGATTATGGTTAACACAGCCTTAAGGCTCTATCAGACTAGTGTACTAAAGTCGTGCTTCATGATCGTTTTGGCCTACGCGTCAAAATTACACTGATCTGAAAGAACCCTTAGATTAATAAATCTATGTATATGTCGATAAACTAAACATCAGATCTCCATGAACAGGTGAACTTTCTTGGGCATTTTTCGAGTGTCAGTTTTGTCTGTGTACAAGTAACATACTGTTTATTGTTAACTGTCAATCTGACAATAAATAAAAGATTTTAATTCCATAACATTACAAATCTTAAGGTACTGTTTCTAAGCTTGACCAATTATTGTCCAAAAAATAAAAATATGTTCATTGCGATATTATAATATGAATGTTACAGCATTGAATGGATGCTTGCCTTATCGTGAGGAAAGGTTGAGCGGTACTTGTTGGTGCAACTCGACAAGTGATAGCTATAATATATAACAATAGATAAACACACAAAAATATTTTCTTCCTAATGAGTCTCACGCTACGCCAAATGCATGTGACCCTCAATGTGTTTGCGTTACGTGACGACAGTTAAATGCTTCAGGAACGTTTAATGACGGTGGATTTATAGATGTCAGTGTACTTGTAAAATGACCCCGCTCAACTGTGAAAGCTTGCGTTGGGGCTATTATTTACGAATTAAAATTGTGTTTTGTGTATCGCTTACTACGATATAACTCGGGGGCGCTTTAGATATATCATTTGTGTGTCGCACGTTACCGAAGTTAAACGTGTTCTGACTCTCAGGTCCCCACTTTGTCGATATAATGTACCAATTATGCTTGTTATTTTATGGCCGCCCAGGGTGGCTTTTGACTACTGACGGTTAGGATGCGGCTACACCCTGGGGCGATTACTCAGATGCCGACTGTAAGGTAAACTGGTGAACGGTGATTGACGGTTCATAGTTTTATATGGAAAAATTCGTCAAATAAATCCACAGTGCCATAAGGGGATTTATGTAAATATTCGGTAGCTAAATTTAAAAATGCATTTATTACGATAAACTTATTGTTTATATAAAAAGTACAGAAACATTTGAATAACCAAATAGGTACACAAAATATATTCAAAAATAGTCTATTACATTCTTTATATATGCCTGAGCTTTGGTTTATTATTTTGTTGTCTTGTTGTACTCTTGACCACTTGACGACAAGTGCTACATTCATTTTGTATTAGATATCAAGTTAATCTTTTATAACTAATGGTACTGTCACAGCAAAAAACTGCAAGATATATATTTTGATTGATATACGTTATTATTATTGATATACAATGCGAATGTGGACGGACATAGGTGTCGAGGGAGGCCAAGACTCACCTATCTCGACCAAATAGACCAGATACTGG
>DWDU01001567.1:0-14367 GCA_018245575.1 Jemadia suekentonmiller
TTTAAATCAAAACTTATTAATTATATGCATAAAACATTTTAATTATGCAATGCTCAGCAGTTATAATTGTATGTACCTATATATGTTGATACCAAAACATGAAAAGAACATTACAATTTATTCAAACTTCTATTTTTAGCCTATTTCCGGTTTATGTATGAATTGATGTTTATAACATAATGCTTTGTTCCTGTGAGCATGAAGGGCTCATAAATAAGGTTCAAGTTGTGAATATTTTACGAACGCGGCGCCATTATCGGATAGGGTAAGGATGTTCGGACATTTCGATTGTGGAAATCTGTTGTTGTTGGACTTTTATATACTTCTGATGTTATTGTTTCTTTTTGGGTTATATATTTCAACGCTTATAATCTATAGAGTATGATGACAAGTACCTGCTATTTATTTAGTTGTTGTTGATCGGAAAATCGACAAATGTACTCGTTGAACTCAACCCTGCCTTGGATATGTGTCCGATGCATGGCAATAGGCTCACCACCTATTCCATAGTGGGACGTAAACGTAACTGGCGAAACGTGGGAATATTCTACATTTCTCTGCGTTTGAGTAATAAGGAAATAATATGTGTAAACAGCCTTGTAATAAAATACATATATGAGATCACAATCAATGAAGTATTTTAGGAGACAAACCACAATACGCAGGGTAAAGGCCGGAAGTTTTAAAATTGATATCTGAAAACCGCTCACGTTATATCCACGCTCCGGAAACCATGAAAACAGCCAACTGACGTCTAAACTGCAAGTCTTCACACACTGTTGGCAACTGCAAAAAGCGCTCAGCTGCCAGAAGTTGTCGCTTACATCAAATTTCCGCTTTTTATACCGAGCCGGCGATCGGGAGCATTGATCCGGCGTATCGCGCCGAGCGACTTATCAAAAATTCATGACCTACCACGTAATTCATTCATGACACCTCAACGCGACGCGATCACAAGCCCGTTGGACTCGGTTATTCTTATCTGGGGCCATTCACAAGCACCATCAAACTTTTAGAGGCTTTGTTTCATCCGCTATTTTTACCTTACTTTCTGTTTGTAAGAAGATTTGAAAACAAAGTGGACTCGTACGTAATAAATAAACGGCGAAGTAAGTGTACGTGTATCTGTCTCTTGCCTTTTTGATTCAAACTATGTACGATAAGTATACTTTGCGATTAATTTAAAGTTATCCTAAGCGTACCTCTAAAACTTGTGCATGTTGTTTACAGTCATACCTAGTCATATTCGTAAGAAGACTGAGATATGTCCTTCTACGTTGCGAGTTGGGTAGTTTAACATAACTGCACCTAAAGTTTTTCTGTTATAATACAATATATAAGGCGAAAGTTTGCCTGAGTTCAGCCGTAGAAGCGATAACTGATTGAATTACTGACTGAAAGATTATGCAACTGTAAATAAATATTCACCTAAGCACAATATTATATTTTAAAATGCACAAATAATAATGTTCATGAGGCTTTTTTCGTAGATACGGTTATGTCACATACAAAATTAGCCAGCAGATTGTTTTGTTTTACGATGTAATGGTAAATATAATTACTTTCTAAAACGGACCGCAAGTGTTAACAAAAAGCTTACCTATATTAGTCTCGATGCGGTCTGGGTTATATTTACAGTAAAAAATAGTACGCTTCAATATTAGAATGTACATTCATAAATGTTTTTTTTATACTTTTTCCTACCGATACAATACGCGAATAACTGAAAATCCTTTTCGAGACGTCTAGAATTTTCATTATACGACAGTATAAGACGACGTAGAATCGAAAATCTTCCAGGGGCGCGGAGATTATAAATGCAAGAGTGAAAGCTTTAGAACCTGTTTCATTGACGACGAGTAGCGAACGTAGAGTTAAGCGAAATTGTTCAAATGTAACGTCATGCGCGTATTTAATGTTTGTTTTTTGTTCTATATATACAGAGTAGTATAGTATATATGTCGGTGAATAAAAAATGAAATTTATTACCATTTTAAAATAGGATAATCATATCTCATGCAAAAACCCTTAGGATAACTAATTAACAACAAACCTCTATATCCTATCAATGTGGACATATAAATTTAATCACATAACGCTAAAAATATAAATCAATTTTACCGTCTCGCTTATGACATTTATTTCTCGTTGACTATTGTTAAAGAATTCGATACAGTCCTCAATACGACATAATTATAAGATTCGCCGACTATAACAAAAATGAAATCATTATTCGCTTCTAGCTTACATGTTCGCGGTGTTACTATACGGATTGCCAACTTATCATGAAATATTTTGAGGCCCAACAGAATGTTCAATTACTTTGGCATGTGAAAAGCAATGTCTGCTAATAGGAGCCTTCGATGCGCTAAGAATGTCGAGTGCCGAACATGATTGGCGTTTTCTTCGGATAGCTGACTTACCGCATAGCATACATTTTTCATTTTCTTAACCAAATTATGATGGGGGTACGGGGCACTTAATTAATTTATTTAGTAAAATAAAGCTTATAACGGAAGCTATTCGCTTATATTGTTGGATTTTTGTATGGAATATAGTCGTAAAGTTTACAATTCCATATGCCGATGATTAGGCGTTCCAACAGCTAATAACTATCAGACTATTTCGAGTGCAGTCAATTGAAATGGACGGTTCACAGATATTATATTTTGTGTATAGATGCAAAATGCCTTCATCTGGTTGTTTTGTGTTTGTTGAACATATGAGTCTAATTAAATGTTTGACACTGAATTAAATTACCTACTAAATTTTCATGTACAGTACTTTATACATCAAAATACATACATACGAGTAGGTATGTCATATAATAATCTTAATAGTTGAGCTGTAAGCGGCTCGTCCTGATTAGTGATATTATATTAAGTGGATATTTATTAAAAATATTGTAAAATATTTTCTTGAATATCTGCTTTATAGTTGATATTATTATGTTAAACATTTAATAAAACGGACTATAGGTACCATTTTACAACATTTCACCTCAGTAATTCATTTTCATTCCAGAGCCTTTGAATCAGCTAGACTGATAGAATTACGTACAATATTCTTGCCGGCAGCTTGAGAGAAATTTTTAATTAATTAGCATCCCTTAACGCCGAACGGCAAGCGATCTTTGACGTTACTATATATTTGCACGTTAAAAAGGCAACTCCATTAGTGGAATGAGCGTCGTCGGATGAATAGAGGTCATTCAGGAGATGTCGCAGCCTGTCACAAAGAGAACTGTAGGCAAAAGGAAATGAACAAACACACAAAAAGTTGTAAGTACCCTCACATAGGGAAAGCGGTGACTCTTCCGAATGTGAGCGAGTGTCTGATTTATGTTGCTGAGGCACAATTAATAACAGAGACACATTTTCGTTTTTTCTGTCGGTTACGTACCATTTTGGTGCAACATTTAATCGGTTATATTGTATTATATTTTAATTTATTGGCAATTTCGTATAATATATACGTTTGGAAGAGTAATCGAGAAATTTCAATGTTATAAATTTATCTTCGTTAAGGTGCGTATTTTATTTAGGGATTGCAAGGACGACTGCTCAAAAAGGGTCTTAGTTCTCTGCCTACTCCTTCGGGGAATTACGAGGGTGATGTTATGTTATTTAATTGTATACAATGCGACAGTAGAAACATGTTTTTGATCTATTTCAGATAGCACTCACTTGGCAATAGTAGGTGTATGTAATTGCCGGAGTTAAATGACATTACTGGCTGTATTTAGCTAAGCACAGGTGCGGTTAACTTCGCCGGACTCAACTTCCGGTCGGAGCGCTAAAGACCAGATCATTAGTGCGATACTACACAGCGTAGTTAAACTTACTTCTGTACAAACATGACTTGAACACTGAATCAAACATACGGGGTCCTCGGCTAAACTAGAACGTTCTTACGCTGAAAATTATCTACAATGTTTCTTTGTGATCTTGTTATTAAATCGTAGATCCAGGTCTAGCAATAGCAACGAGTGTCAAATATTACTGTAGTATATAATAGTAGTCTTACTACTTCATTTGTCACTCTTCACACATGCCGATTTCAGTTCTGGTTATAATATCCTTGTGAAAGCAAAATTTGTTTACGCCTTCAAAGTAAATTTGTTGTACTGAACTGATATGTGGTCGATCATACGCCTTCCAAGGATATTTGCTTTGAAAAAAATCAGTAGGTCGTCGTTCGAAGAATTCAATTTGCCTTTTCATCCGTTGGTTAGCTTAGTAACTGAGCAGTATGTTGTAGGTTCGATTCTCAACAATAGAAATATTTGCGTGAGAACAGGCGTGTTCGTTCAATACTTGAACGTTAATTATGTGTATGATATAATATATTCTTGTGTTATATGAACAAATTTTATTACATGCTATACGAAAATACATTTTGTATATAATATGAGTACATTTTTTAATAGTGCTTTAAAAATTATTCGTGTTCATAACTGCCTAACTACCCTAGGACAGTCTTTGATAACTAGATAGTTCCTTTATGTACACATTGGCTCTGACCACTGGTAGTGTTACAAGAACAGTAACAGTTATAAGTAAGACTGTAGACATTAAGAATCTAACTGTAATGGAATTGGAATTGAATGACTGCAAATGGAATGAATAGACATTAAGAATCTAATCGTAAAGAATTTAATTTTAAGGGAACATTATGAGCCCTGAAGCTTATGTGTCAGTAGTATGATATCAGATCATTATATATATATACGTATATTACTATAAAAATCAATTTTTCAAGATGATCTTAACATTGTAAATACAACAATGGTTTTAACAATCCTTACTAAAATATCTAAGATGAAGGTTATCTTTAAATCTAACGGATAGTACTAAGTCCCGGTGAAGGAATGCAGACATGCAGAGGAAACGGATATGCGGTGACAAATGCAATTTTCCGGATACCTGCACACAGCTTATCGCCCCACGACTCTGGATTCATCTCTCTGCTTGATATCTTGACTGGAACGATCAAGAGTACCTTACGATGCACTGAAAAAGTCTTATAGATAACATGTGTCATATTTAATATATTATTTTAAACGATATATGATTTTTAATAATTATGATTAATCACCGCCTATTCCATGGTGTGAGTGCATTACACTCTTCTGCCTACCTCTTCGGGGCTTACAATCGTGATTTTACGTTACGTCGAGACTATAATTATGATTAATGAATACACGTATGATTAAATCATGTACCTACATTGCTCGCGTATTTATTATTGTCGTTTTAGTTTGGCTTCCTAGAAATTAAACGTGTGAGGTCAATCAATAGAAAATTAAGTATTTTTTTATAAATTGGAAAGTAAGAGACCGTATATTCAATTCGATTAGAAATAGCCAGATAAAAATAATAAAATGCAATCAACAAAAGGCGATACATTTCAATTATTAAACCCGATAATAAATAGCATCTCAGTTTGAATACGAAAAAAAAAAATCTTTCAAACGTTCCTAGGCAATATAACGGTTTTGTTTGAAATCGCGGACATTGGGAACATGTTCACTTTATAGGTAATAGAAGCATGAAGCATCATAAACATGATTTCATGCGTATGACTTACGGACAGGACAAAGTGAATACAGTAGGAGGAGCAGGACGCGGACGAGTGCAGGATAACGAATGCAATTTTACGGGTACCCGCGCACAGCTTAGCATTCTTTGAATTTAGAATTCGGATCTACCTGCATGGTTCTATGACTATATATACGTTTTATGTTTTGAGATATATTCTAGATACAACATTAGATAGGCTTCTTACCATTAGCAAGATTGCTATTTCGAGTGGTTGCAAGCGCGACTACCGATATGAGGGCCTGGGTTCAATCCCCGGGTCGGGTATTACAGGATTTTCTACCTTGAAATTTGTACCTGTAATTCGGATTGTGGATATATTCCCGATGTATAGTAATCGGCTCACGCCCTATCCAGAGTGGGACATAAACGTAGCTGGTGAGATGTGGGTGTGTCCTAAATTCCTCTACCTACCTCTTCAGGATTATAGGCGTCATGTTGCATTGCATTATTACTTAATGTTTCAAAATGTTTCGATATAAAGTATTTTGAGATATTATTATAGCAATTATATACGAATTTCAAACGACATAAGTACATGTCATATGTGCACGACTATCTTTATTACATAAAATAAATTGTGTAACATTTGTTGGTGGATTTAGTATTCTCGTAAGTCGATAAGTATACCCTTAGTCCCTTGATAAGTTCGATGTGCGGGTGGAATATTCGCAACAATAGAATCTATGCTCCAGGGATCAACTATTTAGAGCGGATAAGCCCCTTTCATAGAAAAATTAACAATACCCAGTACTTTTATGTAAATGCAATGAAGGGAACATAATGGGTGGTTAAAATTACCCCAAACGAGAGATTATTACGGCTTCTATATTCTATGATGAAATATCAAGTGTCGGCCGACTGTTTGACGTAGATTTAGTATCGAACTGATATTGGTGACTGTCTCGTTGGTCGTGTTGGGTGCAAAGCGCGACCGCCGGTTTAGAGGTCCTGGGTTCAAATCCTGGGTCAGACACTATTAAATCGAGTAATCGGAGTCGAGTTTTACGCCCGGTGTATGGCAAAATTTTTATATCATATTGGAACATAAACGTCACTAGTGAAACGTCGAAGATTACACTCCTCTGCCTACGTTTCCGAGGATTACATGCGTGATTTTACGAACTGATATTGTTTTGTACAGAACGGATCCAAGTTATATTTTTATTTAATTTAGTTAATTTATTAGAGATCGAGAAAACACGAATAGATGTGCAAGATTTTTATTTACGAAATTTACATTTAATGAAGCCTCTAATGACACAGTCCTTTAATACTCTAAATTTCTACACCATGTTTTCGTATTTTTCCATATACCTACCTAATATGTGGATAGTATTTTCTTGTATACATATTATTACCTAATATGTGGATAGTGTTTTCTTGTAATTTGATACTGCGTTCTGCATACTAATAAAGGAAAAAAAACATATTAATCCGTTAAAAGGTGGGTCTAATGTTAAAAATCGTACAAATAAGTTCAATACTATAATCATTTCTTAACATTCAATATTAATCACCCTGGTTTTCGTTACCTGCATTATTTATGACGCAGATATTCTCCATTATTAGTTACAATACGATTAAAAACTTTAAAATACTGAACAAGCATAACTTTAGGATCACTTTGACAAAAGTAAATTGCAATTTTTCATAACCTCCTGTTCTTGCCCGTTCGATTGGTATACATATATAGGCATTAAACCCAAAAATCGATTGGCTCGCCGCCGTATCCCCTTCCAAAAACTTTCTAACGACATAACCGCGTGCAATTGATATGCCCCAAGAGTAGGCCCATTGTAAAGAAAGGAAAATCCCGAACCGAAAATCTTAGGAGAGTTAGGAGTCTCTAGACCCTGCATCAGTATTCAGCTCGCGTGCCCACCCGGTGTCGGTTGCCTTCCCACCCCCTGCGGTAAACTCCTTCGGTAATTTGACTTTGTTGTTATAACTCAGTTCTAGTTGTTTGTCGCCGTTGGCAGATTTATTAGTTTAATGAATCGTGCCAGTCAAAACGTTACCCTCATTATTAGAGGTGCAACGATACCGTTCCCTTTGTGTTTCTTGTGATATTAGTGATTGTGCGGCATGTCTATGCTGAGTGGCACTGTTACTGGCATAGCGAATATACGAAATTAGTTTACTTACTAATCGCTATCTGCTAATGTTTAAGTGCATTATTTTCTTACATAATAAACTCTCTGTACTCTTCTACAAATAGGTGTGATAATTTTACGAATGATAATTACTTATGTATAGGTACAGATATTAGTTATATATGCATCATAAACTGTAATGGAACCGTTCGTTTCCGTTTCAAATTGAAAGATCCACGTTCAATTCTCTAAAACAACGACAGCATGTAATTCCGATGCATGCGTAAAATTCCATCAGCACACTAATGAAAAACAAGGTAGGTACGTTGGCGTGTGCCCGTATTTTGGATTGGTTCCATTAAATCAGTGCATTGTCGTGGGCAATCCCATTGAAGTGAATGGCGCGCCGCGTATACCACGCTGGCTTCATCAAATTGCATTGAACGGACGTTAGAGCACTCATCGAGCGTGCCCGTTCTGAGGGTAAAAATTTGAATGGAATACGTACAGGGAGAGATGAAAGGCCGGTGTGACGCCCACTCGGCTCTTCGGGCGTACTTCCGACCACTCGGACGTTGGTCACAATGGATCGGCGCGGACTCAATCTGATATTGAAATTGGAGCTGAACTACCGGTGATATCCTCTTATTGGAACCATCGTATTATACGAAATACGAAATACGAAATGCTAACCTACAATTAAACCTTAGCTTATTGTACCTACTACGCTATTTTAAATTATCTGTAACCACGGAATTATACTTTATTGTTAAATCTTATGTATATCAATTTTCAAAAAAGTTCATCAAAAAGACGGTAAAATGTCAATCCGTTTGCTAATTACGCTATATTTACATTTATTATCCTCGTAAAAGTTAGCTGAAGTCCCAAAAATATGGCATTTTAAGCCGCCTTAGAAAAATAGCGATCACAACTTTACGCGGGAACGTGACTCGACTTCCAAGTACCCGCTGTTGTCTTGGAACTTTCAAAATGGCTGCGGAAGCGTATATATTTAGTTAAATTTTCCTTTCGTCTGTGTCAAATGTATGATGAGGCAGAACATTCACAGTCACGGAGGGTCTGTCCCCCAATCATGACCCCTGTTCATCATTAATGATGCCATCCCTCATGTGACGGTATTATGTAGGTTACTGTGCAAACAGATCTCTGGGGCGGCCGGCCGCGGGACTCCCTTCGGATTGGAATAAATTTAGATACAAGGTTAAGACAATGTTATTATACAATATCTAATTAGCAGCGTTGACTAGCATTATGCGCTTATATCGTTGTCTTAAGAACGTGTTACATGAAAGAGAAATGAATTTGATGTTTTTATTAATACCTACTATTAACTTAAAAGTGTTTATTTTCAAGGTTTGACGTCTTGAACGTTCAACTGATTATGTTAAAATTTTGTATTTAAATGCTCGCATAAAATATAATCCGTGTATGGAATAGGTCAAATATTATTAAAGCATATAAAAAAGATTGAAATGGACCATAAACTATTGTAGGTAGTACATATAACTGAGCTTCCGCCACAAACGAAATTAACAGTAAACAATTAGGCTAGTACCAACGTGCGAGTACATATTAAACAAAAGTTCAAAAGATATCGAAACAAAACAAAAGTAACATGTAATTTATGTGGTTAAGCTTTCTCATTGCTGATATTTAAAATGGACCATAAATAAAAAAAATGCAGTTCCCACTGTCATGCAATGTTTACACATTAAGATACACCGGTTTATCCAGAGACTGGTGAAATTTACGGCCTACCAAATGAAAGCCAATTTAATTGCGCATAAAATATTTAAGATTATGTTTATAAAAGATAAACCTTACCCTTTCTCATTCTTGCAATAAATCAAATATACTTGTGTTAGTCGATGCCGCATGCCGCGACCATTAGACGCCAGTGCAATGGATCTGAAATTTGCGACCCTAGCATGGGCAAATTCTTGAACGAGTCAAATGTTGTGCACAGAAATTTGCACTTTATTGCGTCTTACTTCATAGATGAAATTTGTTTGAAATTAAAATTTCTAACTTCTATGCAAGATAAGACTCTATTGATAACAAAACAGGGTGTAGATACGATTTAATCAGTGTTAGGGGTGGATATAACACGGTGACCTACATCTCTGGAGAGAGACTAAGTTGCATTAGTCGCATCTACTGGGGATAATATTTATTAGGTGCATTATGCACATGACATTTTTATGTTTTCGGCGTTGCGTTGATAGGGAACCATTGTTAACGGTTTCCTTTTCATTAAAATGTTCATTGATTGCGGCTTAGATAGGGTATTACGTTTATAAATATACTCAAGAATATTATAGTTCATAATATTTGTAGAATAGAAAACGCATTGTAAGTAAAACTGAGTATACAATGAATTTAACTCTTTAACCATTGCTGATTGATACTGAAGCTGGTCTTTTATAAATTTCATAGAAATACTCGTATCAGAAAAATTTATCCGGGAATAACAAAAAGTTTTTTTTACCTACCCAATTAAATAGCTCGAAACTTTACTAAAATACATTGTCTTAAATACTTATACGGAGAGTGATTTCGTGCAGTTCACTTTTGCTCCTCTTAGGCGGTTAATGATTATTTTACCACGAGATCGCATAATTGAAACTAACGTTCATAACCGCAAGGCTTTTTAATTACACGTAATTGATATTGCGGTTGTTAAGGTAATGAGTATAAAAGCAGAAACCTCATTTGTATATAATCTTAGCTATATGTCGACTATACAAATTCGGTGGCAGTGCTCGACCATAACGCGCCATTACAATAAAATTAAGAGAAATTTAATGTCTTCTCCCCTTTGGCGACAAACGCAGCTGCCTTCTATATTGTCTCCGAAATTACTGTTTGGATTTCACTACAGTGTTATTTGCTCATGCAAATCAGCATTTTGTTTTCATCCTGAAACGAGATGATAGAGAGGGTATGGAGAAATGAGAAGGACGAAACACACTCTTATTACCGAATGAGAGGTGCCAAAGTCATTTGCCACTAATTTGCATAAACTATTAAGAATTACCAGCTGAGTTTAATATATTCCTTACTATTTAACCACCGTCGCTTTGATTTAATTTAATGTCTCGCATCTGAGTCCGGTATGCTGGATTCGTTTCAATTATCAACATCACTATAAATGAGTTAATTACTAAGGATCTCAATATCTATCCTGTTATAATAACACAGCTGCGATCAATTATATGGTATATTCAATTTATTTAGTTTTTTACCGAATTAAACACAAGATGAATGCAAATCTATGGAAACGAGAAGTAAAGCCTAGCCTACATGAAATGAAATAAGTTATATATGTCAAACTAAGAATCTAATGCATGCAACACTTGAAAGCACTAAATAGCCAAGTGGTTCAGCTCTCTATTACAGGAGCCCTCGCGTCGAAACCTGGTGGCCACCTCTTCACAAAACGTATGTGACCTTTAAACGATTAAATATTATTTGCTCTAACAACGTAGCAACGTAGAAGTAGCGAAGACACCTGTACGCATTAGAATTCTCAATAGTTTTCTCTAAGGCGTATGTAGTCTTGATAGCTTGTAACTAGCAGTTGGCCAGAGTGACAGACTTATTACCTTAACCATTCTAATTAGAAGAATAAACCCCTTTTAAACTGTAGAACAGTAAAAGAGTTAATAGTGTCCCAACATACCTTTTCGAATACTAGTAATACATTCATAGCTAATTTCCACGAACAATTAAGCAACGATCTGAAGTCATTTTGTCTAAATATTAAATGACGTGAAGTATCTTTGGAAGCAAATTGCTTCTAATCAAACATTTCAGTCCAGTAAGGTTTTTTTATAAAGTCGTTTGTCTAGTTATCAAAAGAGTACACAATTTATTAGTAAGGCATGGAGTGGGATAAGGAAGAAATTCCGATGACAATTGTTATATTGTCAAACTTCTGTGTTCAAATAGTATATGTTTCCACTTCCTATATGTAATATTCTAATATATTCTGTATTATTAATTATATTAATTAGTCAAATTTCATTAAAACTATTTACTTTAGATAAAGGATCTAAATTGATTTTTAAACTGTACAATTCCTTTTCAGGCGGGTGATTGTAACACAACAAGAAGCGTCTCTAATATGGTAACCAAACAACTCAAGCATTAAGTTTATAATTAACAAAAATCTCGTATATACTCTGTATGCATCAGAAATCGATGTCAATACAATCTCAGAATCTCAGCAATCAAAGTTACCCGCTACTGGAGGGCAGTCATACCGGTCATAGACATTGCAGGCCGTAAGAATGTAATTTCAGTCAGCATCCAGGCTGTAACTGGATTTTTCATCAGGCTATTAATCTTATGTCATCCGTGTTTGAAATAACAAAACACGTTGATGGCATACATCATTCAATGTGCACACGATATTGGTGCTGGCGAGGCGAGAATTGCTAAAAATCAATAAATATTGCGTCCCCTCTAATGCAATGATGGATTGTCGCACTTATCTGCCGGCGACATCGCTGACCGGAGCGCAAACAGTTATTTTTACCGGTTCCTTTGTAGGGCTTAGTGCTTTTGTTGAAATTTACATTCCCATATTGAACCTTAGGTCTATGTGCATAGAATCAAGTTTTATGTGATAACCGAAATGTTGAATGTCACTTTCATAAAGGGTTCCCAATCAGAATTTAACGTGTGAAAATTAAATATACTTTGTTATATTCTTTTTTAACTGGAAATGCAGTGTAAATTTTTGGAACTACATATAACTTTCGTTTTATTATATAGGTACTACAGCAAACAAAAATACTCGAGCACAATAATATTACACACAATTATTAGCAATAACTTAAAATACTATATTTGATTTATTTTTGGATTCTTACTTTTATTGCTATAAATACAAATAGAAACAATAGAAAAAACATTGGTATTTCGAACAAAGAACCTACGTAAATAGAAATGCTCCGCTGGCATGCGAAAAGTTCAACGTCCGTAAATAAACAGTGTTTTTCTTGTCACGAACATGGACATAAAGTACAAAAAAAACAGATTTCCCTATAGGAGATCATAAGTAATTACGTATGCGACACTTTCGTGTCTAGACACCATACGTGGGGCGTTCCTTGCGGGTAACTTCCACAACAATGGCACTCGACTTGACACTGCCGGGTATCCGTATTTATTGGATGTATGCACGCACTGTCAACGAAGATTGAATATGCGTAATGCAAATGCCATGAATCACTGGATGTTACAGTTTTTTTACGTACGCGGGTTCAAGGGTAATAAAATTACATTTTTGATTGTTTTAAAAAGTATACATTATTGATATATTTGATCCATAACAAGATGCTATATCATCAGGTTGTACAGGTGGATGCAGAACACTACCACGTTTCACTCGTTAAGTTTACGTCCCACTATTGTATAGAATATCTGTATCTGCCTACCTCTTTGGGGATTACAGACGTGACGTTACGTACGTATTGTATAGAATATATATCTCAAATACATAAAAACACTCTGTTGGTACGACGCGGAGGCCACGCGTACCCCAAACCACGCTACAACCCCTACGAGCGCGTCATCGCTTGTGTAAATTACGACGCGTGATAGCATGCGCCGTTTAAAGGCACAGAAAGCTGTACTTTTCTCATTAATGATGTTTGAAATGTTACTACGACACACAACGTGATTTATCGTCAAAATGTTGCTGACAAGGTATTTAAGCGTTTGTAGGTGGGCTGTGTTATACCGCGATCAGCCGGTCGCCAGAGCCTCATCAGTATTATGGGAAGATAAAACACTGGCAGAGGTCGAGGTGAGATTCGTCTGGACTCCTGAGATGGAGCTAGGAATACTTTAAGTGTTATATGTATTATATGTATAAACATTTTTAATTCTTATCCACGTCAGGAGAGATACTGAATTTGAAAAACTTTAATACCATCAAATTAACGTCCACTATTCACGCCAGAGTAATGTGCCAGTGACAACCGGGCTTTTATTATTACTAAGTTGTCTAGTTCACAAGTTCCACTCGCAACTTGCAAGTTGTGGCAATTTTGAACAGAACGTTACAACATAGCGGACGGGAAGTACGTTTTCAAAAGTACCCCACTACATGTAATTTATAAGTGTAGAATATATATAATAATATTTCTAATTAATTAAAATAACACATTACTTATTACTGTGGAATTGCCTAGTGACACATTCCATGGGATTTTATGCTTTATGAAAATTAATCTTTTAATCTGAAAATTACTTACTTATACCACGTGATTTAAAACGGTATATATTTTTTTCCAACTATTTATACCTACTGTTTTGACTCGTTTTTTCGATTATATACTTAGGTAGGTAAATAACTATACCACATATCATCGTTATCATCATCATCATCAGCTTATTCCCGTCCACTGCTGGACACAGGCCTCTCCAATAGCACCCCACTGAGCTCCACCTTCAGCTCTTCGCATCCAACCGCTGCCAATTGAATTAAAATAATGTTCAATAACAACAATAAGATCGTAATTCAATACTATAATTGAAAACATTTGACTGGACCGTTGCTGCAATGGTTAGTGAACCTGACTGTTGCGCCGGGGGTCGTGGGTTCGATTCCCACTCAGAATAAATATTTGTGTGAT
>DWDU01001568.1:0-14366 GCA_018245575.1 Jemadia suekentonmiller
GTTGTATAGTTTACTTTATGTAATGTAAATTTATGTATATATATATATAATCTAACAAGGGCGAAACAGTACGAATATACTAGTATGGTCATCAAGTGAGTCGAACACGTTAAGAGCGGTTTAGCATGCGCGTTGTCACTATTGAACTACTGAACCAATAGGGTTTCTATTACAATTTATCGTACATGTAGACTCTTATAACGGGTCCCAATGAATTATTCCTTGGATCATACTAATGCGCAACATTCTTCAAGTTGACATTCGAAAAATTTCAAGACTGAATTCAATCTTAAATATAGACAGGTGAGCGTTTTATATTAATACCTCAGCCCCGACACATCCGGCTGGATCTGGTGCACAGACGATTTAATGTCGACACCAGATGTTCATATTTGTGTGACATGTACAGTATTACATATCAATAAATTACGTCCGTTTGACATACGCGTAAAAAAATACATGTTTGTCATACTTCTGCGAATTAAACTTTGATTGGTTACTAACGAACCCGTGGACTTCATCAACCGACAGTTTCGAACAGTGATGACTCTGTCAAAAACTGGACTGGTTCCATGACAATATAATAACGCACGCCTGTATTCAATAACGGGTAGGCAGAGGTGTACTAACACTCCTTCACCAGTTACGTTACGCCACATGCGTTTATTGACAGGTAAGTGGTGAATCCGGTTCGCAAATGTATTAAAATGTACCTCCTGCCATACACCAGAGTGTAACGTGGCGTGCGTGCAACGTAATCCGCGTGCAATCCGCACACGGTGCTATTACAAATGTAAAGTCTTAAAATAACGATTAGCGGTTTGAAAAAGTAGAAGAACAATTGCGACACACGCAAAACACAAGTGTTTCGTTTGCATTGACTCGAACATTATATTGGGACACGTGTTTTGTAACGCGTATTAATGTAATGGCCGTTGAAAACCACGAAATTCTACATAAATAGTAAAAAATATACATACATACATAATAAACGTGTGTAATTATACTTAAAATTTACACTATTCTATTATACATTTATGATGTTGCCAAATTCGTATTGTGCAAAAATGTAACATCATGATTGTAATACCCGAGATGTAGGCGAAGGAATGGACTGTTCACCATGGAATAGATGAGCCTATTGTTAAGCACCGAGCTACTATTAAAACTTCGATCTCCTATTAGAAATTATAACTATACATTCTAAGCTAGAAAAACACAATAACCGACGCGGATTTGAACTCGGAACCTCTCGATTAGCAGTTGCGTTTTGCAACAGCGCGACCAACGAGGCAGTCAGTTGTCAATTAAGTTGTTGTATTGGCTTGAATAACACTTCAACAGAATATACCTCTTCACCCTATCCGGTGTCAACGACCCACTTCAATATCTAGTCCTGAACTACATCAATAGTAAATAGATATTGTTAACTTAGAACAATGTTATCGTTGTTGTATCTTTACAGCCGACAATTGAAGATGGAGTAATTGGTAAATAATGACATATTAATACGTGAAGTATTTGTAAGGTAAACAGGAAAAGTGGATTTTACTTGCCTATTAGTTCAAAAGGATGACTTGCTGTCCGAGACACATTTGAAGAGTTAAAAATGACGGTGACAATTTTGGAGAATTTTAAAACGATCCTATATATGTAGTAAAATTTTGATAAACGAGTTTTAATATTAATGTAGCTTTAAAAAATGAATACATTTAATGTAATCCGGGCCACCGATTAAACTTAAGACTACTTTTTTTTTCTTTAACAGAAAGCTTTAAGTATAATTCCTGAAACGTATTAGTAATGTAAAATTAACTGGTTGGATCCGGACGGACAGATTTTATATACCGTGCTCTCTGCCTTATCTCCAACGACCCTTCGTCGTGATGACATATTCATAGTCTGTATTCATAATAAATCTCCCAAAGGAACTATTTATTCATTCAAGTGTTAACTGTAAAACGTAATCAAGAAAATAAATCTTACGACCTAACCAACTTGTATGAAAATCAAGTGAGATTACTAAGCAATAATTACTGTAAAAATTTTTTAGCACGACAAGTTTTTGCTAACAGTGAGTAAGACAGAAAAAGACATAAAGAGTCCTTATGCAACGGTTTCGTTGCCCTTAGCCTTAATTCGTCCGCTCGTTCGCAGAGGGCGCTCTTTGTCTAAGCGCTCCCACAGAACACAATTGCACGAACAAATTGGTGCGTGCGCGAACAATATGAACACATTTTGATTGCGGAAACAGTCCTCGCGACGGTTCTTCGGATTGAGATCACTTTAGAAAATGTGACGTGGATTCATAGCAGTCTTCTGGGAGTTCTGGTGCGGAATCTCAAGTAGCACTTCGAGTAGCTGTTTATTAGGGTAGTATTGAGATATTAAATAATTCACTATGTGTAAGGATAGAGTTATTTGATACTCATTGCTCTTTGTCTGTCTCGTGTCCAAACTCGGTATTGAGCCCAGGACCTCTCCATCAGCAGTCACGGTTGCAACGGTACGATCAACGACCTCGCCTTTTATTCATACATTTTTGTTTACTTCATAAAGCTATGGAACAAATCTTATTTAATAGGCAACTCATAAATCTATGACAATTGACCTTACATAAATAAACAGGATATTCTATATTAACTCCACCGCAAAGACCCTAGTAACTTAAGTGAAGTTAAGGTAAAATTTCTAATAACATAATCTCGCTGAGCGATAACCTATTACGAAACGTAAAGGGCCAAGTCCATTGTTGTGTTAGCTTTTGGATCAAGAACAAACAAACGCAAAAGACCATGGCGCCACGACGGTGGCCACGCTGCATAATCCGACGTTCCTCGATGATTGTACGTGGAACCTTGCTAGCGTTCTTTACTTGCACTTTCGTAACTCATGGCCACCCTTCGGTGTCGAGTTGGGCTTTTTGCAACTCTCATGTTATGTAATTAAGCGGTGCGTGATAACTTGTCAGACTTATACGGCTATGTGTATCAGTCTTTTTCATACTCTACATGACTCTATGTTCAGTAAACGAACTCTTGAATCCAATTGCCTCCAATTAGGCATACGTATTGGCGCCTAATCGCAATAACTGTGCCGATCTGTGCATAAAAAGTGGCGCATTCATTGCTTCGCTAAGGTCTATCCATTTTAATGTTAAGGTTACTGTGCAATTGGTCATTGCGATATTCTGTACAAATTATGTTCATAAACTATCCTTATTTGTATGCTGAGTTTTTGTCGAACCCAACCGTGTATAAATAACTTAATTTGAGCACCGAATTAAGCGAGACAATAGGGTTAGTGAATGTTTTTTTGAGACATAGTAATGTATACAATTTATTTAAAATGGAACGCTGAATAATACACTCTTATTATTATTATTATATCATAACGCCTAGCCTTTTATGGGGTTCTCTCTTCTACATTCATCGCTCTTGTCTTACACGCCGCCAGTTTCGGACCCTTCCAAATCACCCAACAGCCAGAATCTGTTGTACTTGGTCAAATTGAACTGATTTTTTATATCCTTCGATACCTGCATCCACCAACATTCGCATTGTATACATAGTGTAAACGTAACATCACGCTTATTATCCCCGAAGAGTTAAGCAGAGGAGTGTAATACACTCCCACGTTTCACCAATTACGTTTACGTCCCACTACGGAATAGGTGGTGAGCCTATTGCCATGCACCGGGCACAAATCCAAACTCCGAGCCACTATTAGAAAATCTAAATTAGGAAAATTCTATAATGTAATATAATTATATATTATACCTAGTGTAATATAAATAATTCCCGAATATAATCATAACTTCAAAACGAACGCATTCATATTAGTGCAATGATTTAATTATACATGTATTAAAATTTAAATACATTCAAATTTGCGTTCAACAGGATACTTAATGATCAAAATTAAAAAAGGAAAAACGAAATATGTAGGCATTTCCTGTTGTAACGCTTGCATGCGGTTCCGTGTTTGTTCTCAACAAAAAATGCCCGTATACATTACTTGTAGATAGATAGATATTGGGGCGCCTTCTGACCCTCATTACACGTTACATAACAGGTGAATAGCCGGAGTACTACACTCGTCTGCATACGCATTCGAGGAAATACAAGTGTATCTTAAGACATCTTCATTATTCATGTCTCTTAAGGTATTATGTATCTATGTATCCTTCGCACATCGCCTGATCTGACATATTTATCTAATAGAAATAAGTAGGAAAATACCATTATGTCGATAGCCAGTCAGACATTTATACATATAAATGTAATGTTCATATGATATATTTTTTTACACTTGAACACAAAACGAGTACATATGCTCGTCAAATAAATGTTTGCTTCAGGTGGAAATCGAACCCACGACCGTCGGCTCGGGAGTTAGTTTCACTGACCACTAACGGACTAGTCAAATAAGTGTGGGCTAGATTAGGTCAAAATTCCACAACAATCATCAACCTCTCGCCCAGTGTTCCTAATGCCTTTTAAATTGAAGCCGATGTAAGACGTGAATGGCATATGTATTATAATATTTATATTTGTCATTGCACATGTTCTAATCATGAAAATAAAATATATGTTACATTTGTAACATAACATAATACATTAGTTGCTAGCCTTGTGCCGGTGGAGATATTGATAATTAATAACGTTTTACATTTCCGCTGTGACATGGGTGCCATAGATATGTATAGAGACAGGTGCAATGACGACCTTGAATGGATAACTGATTCGACCATTCAAATATTAATCAACCGGGAATTGAATCCACAGACCTTGAACTCGGCCGACTGACAGGTTGAAATTTTTCTATAATATTTTCATAATACTAATCGGAACTTTGCGCCCTTTTTATAAAAATTTAATGTGTCGCCTGTATAATTAAATTGTGTAGGCAGGAAGGCAACAATGACCTATAATATATCTGTCTATATACAATACATTTGTACATAATATATAATAGCTAAGATATTAAACAACAATAATATTCTCAGAGAGGCCAAAACAAAATAATGAATTACAATAACGTCGGATACATAAAGTCAATTTTTAGACGGATATGTCTATTACACCTGGGTTTACTTTTAATGTTTGTAAACGTAATGATATTAATTTATAAAATACGTCTAGTCGGCCCGAGACATGTCCCGGACAAACAAATATACGTACGTTCGAAAATTGTCCACCAAACTGTTAAAAATATCAATGATAGAGCAAAGTGTTAAAAATATCAATAAAAAAAGACATGAATTAATATTTGATAAATTAAATATTGCCTCTTTCTGTTTATGTACTACTTTTCAAGTCAAACTAGCTGTACCAATTTCGATAATACTTTTTATATAGCCAGCTTAAATAGTTGAATTATATCAGCAACCGAAATACACTATTAAAACAACTGAAATCGCTAAGTGAGGATTTAAATTTCTAGAAATATTTCATGTATAATTTTATTTATACGAGAAAGTAATTGTTGATCACAATCGATATTATACATTAGAATTTCAAGCTTAAATCTAAAACATTAATCTGCGATGTCTTTTATTTAAAATAAGATGCCTGGCCATAGTGTTCGTGACAATCTTAAATCGATTTCACATTAACGTCTCTATATATTTGTAGCGATTTTGAAGTAAATTATAGAGTGGGTACGATAATATAATAATGAGCGGTGTAGTGCGTATAATAACGTAATAGTCGGCATGTTAGAGGGCCCAGGTTCACACGACTACGCCTCGCAGACTGGTTGCGATTGGTACGGAAAGCTCCCATGACTCAGAATTAAGGCGTCGTTGTAGGCGAAAACTAAGGACATGGCGAATTTTGGTTCGTAATATTCTTATATTCGATTATATATCATTTGCTGCAATTGATTTGATGTAGATCATTTCTTTAGTGAAAAACGCGAAAAATCTTTATTATTAACTCTGTTTTTCAGACTGTAGTATGTCCAGTTCGGGAACGTGATAGGACCTGGTCACATGATATTTTTTATTGCATCCTGCATGTAGCAAAGCGGATATGAATTCAGTAGAACATATGAAGTTTTAGTTAGCCATTGTTGGTGCGAAACCCAGTAAATCTAATGATAAAATTGCCATCAACAGCACCTTAACATACATTGTAAATACATTGCAATTTAAGCAACAACATTAATAAATTCCTTACGCGTTTCAGACGCAGTCAATCTTTTAACTTAAAAGATTTTCAAGAATACATTCGTAAGTACACATTTTGTATACTGGCGACTTAAGGTCTCTGGTATAAAAATTGCCTTTCCTTTATTCTTTCACTTCAACACGCCAACAGTTCACTAGGGGCCGCCTGCTCGACGGCGACCTTGACAATATAGTTGTCGGCGCAATACGATTACTCATATCCATATTGTATTTGGCAATAGTTCTCAGTCCTTTCCTTTTCTTAATAAATTATTAAGCGGACATAATTACAATGGTTATTGTTTTTTTGTTGAATATTGACCCTGGTTTGAAAAAAAACGGCTTTAGAGGAGATAATACTGGTTTCAAAGATGACAAGTAGACATTTAACACGGTACGTAACTGATTATTTTCCATATATATATATGGAAAATAATCATTTAGCACGATAGGGTAGTACATGATTTTTAATACCTCCCTAGGCTATGTCAAAGGTGGTAACTTTTTCTTGCCCCTTAAATGTCATAAATTGATCTATTATATACTTAGAAATTCCAGATTATAAACTAAATGAAATAAATTTCTGGTCTTCTAAGCGTTATCTTTTAATTTTGAGGTACCCATGCACATCGCTTATCATGACGGATCACGAACAATCTGCAGGTAAAGGTTCCAATGTAATATATTAAAACTTACACAGCTTTGCTGTCAAACCTCATTAGGAGCACAGGGACCCGATTTTGCGGTGGATTATGAACAAATTGTCTCACATTAACACTTGTCTGTACAAATGTACATATGATTCGGTTCCTTTGATACACTAACGTAGCGTAGATTAGTATCGGATGTGTGGCAAGCGTGTTGACACGAGCAATCGCCAGCTGTGACGGCGACCGTGGACTTCTTTCCTCGACATTACCCGCGGTACAGTCGGGATGATGACATTCAATGAATTAAACTACCCGATATAATTACTCGCAGACAATAGACATATTTAGCAACAGTCGTCAGCGCTACGCAGCGCTTTCGATGTATTTCTTCGTTACTATACTTCGTTATGTGTATATTATGATTGTTATATAGTCAAGATAAGTCCTATACAAGGTAGGCGGAGAGCCTCGCGACACCTTTGTCTAATATTACATAAATGAGGCTAAGTTCGTAATCCAATTTTTCTCATCACCTTGGTTGACTGGTAGATAAGCCATATGATATGAAGGTTACCCTTGGTTAAAAACAATAAAGGACGACTAATAAAACATTTTAGCGAAAATTTATGTGTATTGGTTATTTCAAAAATTATTACATATATTAATAATTAACCTCTTTACTATCAGATTCAGACTAAATTATACTAAGTTTTGTTGTGTATTGGGCTTTGTTGGGGACGTATAATTAATTAATGACGACTTCCACGTAAAACTGTACCCAAATTGATGAGTCAAGGCGAAAATGATTGGCAATGAACCGCTGAACTAGATATTGACTCCTTTGTTAGCAATAAATAGAGTGAAAACATTGTTTTTCTAAGTGCCGCACAGCTCAGTGTAGAAAACAACCTTAGTATTCATCCATTTAGTTACTTAAGGACAAGCAAAAACCAATGTTTAATTTTTATTTGAATGGAAGATTTAGATCTTTTCTGTTTATAAATGCGTACAGCCAGAGGCACATATTAAAACAATCTGATATGATATTTATTTTAATCATTTAAAGACACAGAATCATGTTAATTAACTATGAAACCAACGATGAATGTTGAACAAGAATGTTTGACATTCAGTGCCCTCTGTCTACCTCGTAAGGGATCTGGTGTTATGATGTAATAACAATAATTTACAACCAAGATTTAGGTGACTAGTGTTTACTAGACACTGATGCTATCTTTATGTGCCTCAAATCGCCAGTACCCGAGCACGTCGTCTGGACCACGTTTAAATTATGATTACATGTAATTTGACAATTTCCTCAATTGTAAAGTTGTAAATACATAGTTTTGGCTATTACCTCCGTGACCGAGCGCTGGCCAGTTGCGAAATTGTTCATGTGTATGAGTATTTTATTATGTGCAATTAATAGCGAGCAAAACAATATGTTGAGAAAGAAGGTCGCGTACCGGAGGTCAATTTTATTAAAATACCGCAAATTATTCCGTTAGTGTTTTCATTGTTCATACCGTGCACCGGCTGGCATTGTTGTCAACGAATGTATGCCAGTTAGGTATGCGCTGTTGAAAAATATATGACCCATTTTGATAATGAGTTTTTGGTGGTAATTGTGCTTTTTTCGGTGAGTTAGTCATTTTTATCAGGAGTGGAGGTATTTTGGAAGGTGTTGGAATTCGGGAATTCAAATTTGAAAGTTTAAAAGCTATTTAAAATAATTATTGGTTACATAAGCAAATTAGTTGTATATTATTATGTATTCTAAGATTTTTTAAATAAGGCAGTTGCTAAATCTCTGGCAATTTTTGTCTACCCCACAGCTGGGTACCGGGTTTCTCTCATACTTACAGGCGGCAAATATGTATGTTTGTTGCATCACTATATTTCAATGTTAATTGAGATATTATTAATTAAATCATAGTTGAATTTTACAATATCATAAATATTTGTTTAACTGCCTCGTTGGTCGTGTTGTTTGCAAGCACGATTGCCGATCAGGAGGTCCTGGGTTCGATTACCGGGTTGGGCACTGTAGAATTTTTCTAATTTAGGTTTTATAGTAGTGGCTCGAAGTCTGGATTTGTGCCCGGTGCATGGCAATAGGCTCACCATAGAGGGACGTAAATGTAACTGGTGAAACGTGGGAGTGTACCACACTGCTCTGCCTACTTCTTCGGGGATAACAGGCGTGATCTTACGTTACGTTATGAATATGTATTTGTTAACTACAAATAATGTGGATGTGAATAAATCTTCTTATCATACATTAAGATGTTTGATTTACATAGAACCAGCATACCAACTTGAGTACTTGAGTATCCCTTCAATTTGAGTAATGTTACTGTATTCTTAGTCAAAAATGACAGCGTTGTCGTCTACTTGTGAACACTATCGCCTAGATGGAAGCACTGTCGTGTTTGCATAATTTACATCGGTTAGTAAATAAATATCAACACAACTCGCGACTACATAAAATTTTCTACATAGAGCTGTTGCACATACATCAATAGGAGATCTACTCATCAGGTTGCGTACACCACGGACTGAGCATTACCCTCATTAAGCCGCATGTAATCGAGTAAAAAATTAGGCTAAATCGTGTCAACACTGATATTCCTTCAGATAACGTCACATTCACACGCGAGCGCATGCGTGCACGACTCGAAAACGCATTTTGTAACTGCACAATGCGTTCGATTCGATGCCAATCCATTAAGAGCCTACATGACATTTGCTTCCAACGTTATTTAGAGAAAGGCGGCTGTGCGTCCTTTCCAGTTAATTTGTCAAATACTAAGAGTTAATTATCAGATAAGTATTATTACAAGTTTACATTTACAATAGTCTAACGTGATTATTTTGCCTTGGTTGGATAAATTTGTTAAATAAGATTATTTTCGTTGTTGTTTGTATAGGAATGGTAATGTTACCTTACATATGTTTAGTCTATATCGTCCACTTGGACAGCATGGCAGACTTAGTCTTAAACCTTCTCATGCTGACAGAAGACGTCAAGAAGTGAAACGATAGGAGTTAATGATGACGACATATGAAATAAAATAGTTAATTTATTAGACTATAAATATGTAAAAAATAAAATAATGTACTAAAATTCAGTGTCACGATAGTTAGAAATGATCGGAACATACTTGGGGCGTTGAGTGTTTCAATTAAATTGAACACAAGATTTATTATGTTTTTGATTTCTACATATATTAATTTAACATTACCATTATAATTTAATATAGTTATTGTATTAATGACATTTATAAATTACATTAACTTGTCAGATGTATATGTATGTAAAAAGAATCTTTCAAATGGGCGCCGTGTCATATGTGAATAAATGTGGTATACATATGTGAATAAAGTTACGTTTTATTTAACTTTGATTAGTTTTTTTTATTGAAACCATTATGCAGGTACGCATAGTATGTGAACGATTTAATGAATGTGTTTTTATACAGATGCAAATGTGTATTTTGCATGAACTGAATCTGCACGTGTTGCAACATGTCTGTAATGATGATTGATTCCGCCCGCGCTTCGTAATTTCAATAAAATAGGGCTGCCACTAGCCTACCGGGGTTTCATTTCTATTGCTCAAAACAGAGCAAAAATTGCTTTGTTCGAACAAAAAGTGCTTTATCGTGTAGAGTTTAGTTATGAGCTGCTACTGGAAATATGCATAAATTAATAGTGGCGTTAATATTGGTTAGAAATTTGGAGTTTGTGGTCTGATTGTATTAATTGTAAAGAATCGGGCGTCCGACACTGTGGTCCGGACGTGCTATCATCAATCAAAAGATATGCTGCCAAAATAAGTCGTCCTATATCTATCATAGCTGCTAATTTTGTTTTTCGTAACGCTATTAAGTTGCATCAGGCAAGTGTAACTATCGGTGGTCGGCAAAAATCATTCTTTGCTAGGATAGTATGGCAATTATTATTACTTAATTTATAATAAGAACGTTTCACACTTCAGCTGGCGCGCGTCGGCTTTAACGGGCAAGCTAAAAGCGTGTTTGTAGTGTGGTCATATAATTCTTCCATTAAACTGGGACATTGGTACACTTACCTCACAGAAAATTGATTTTTTAACGAGACTTGTTAAGCTGCGAGTATAAGTTTATTCTGCATGTCTTTTAATGTCACATTTAACAGATGAATAGAATAATTGATGTGTCAGAAAAACAGTACAGTGTCATAGATAACAGAAAGCATGGTCACTGTAATATTACATCTTATCATGTTACAACGTCTCCTAAGCCTATTACAGATTACACCTGCTATTAATTACAATATTTGCTCGTAAGAATAAATTTTGCAAGCAGTAGTTAATTCTCAGCCTTCCTTTTTGCATGGACACTAGTTTAATAGTAAAAATTTGGTTTCAATAGGTCAAAAACGTTTCCTATTTCGCACGTTATAGTCCATAGTGCATGGTTTTCAAATATTATCATATTAATTCTATTAAGCACTATGTTACGATTTTTTTTCTGCAGTCATTTGCGAATTTAATACGCAATTTATTTTGGAAAATAATTTTCGTTACTAGGTAGGTAATTGTATAGTGTTATTTCGCGGAAGTCCATTGTTCATAAATTCAGTTTAAATTACGAGTATACATATTGCAATACACAGAGAATTTGCTGAATGAGAATATATTATAGATACCTTCACCGTCATACGGCATATTGCCCTAATATTGAAAGATAAGTTTAGCTGTTTCTATTGTTCGTTATATTTGTTATAGCGTAACATCCTTACATCGCGTTTGTAATTTCCGAGGAGGTAGGCAGAGGAGTGTAGTACACTCCTACGTTTCATCACTTACGTTTACATCTCACTATGGAATAGGTGGTGTGCCTATTGCCGTACACAGGGCGCATTTCGATACTCCGAGACAAAACTAAAACATCTAAACATTAGAAAAATCTTATAGTGCCCGATCGGGGATTTGAACCTAGGACCTCCCGATCGGCAGTCGCGCTTTCAATAAATACAATTTACATTCAAAATACCTACATGCCACACAAAGTATGCACAAAATTCTCCACTTAATCGTATATGTTCAACTTAAATAAAATTTGTAAAAATATAGATTTATTTAATACATGAACTTTATCCATTAAGCATCATCTTAAATCATATCATATTATTTAATTATCATAGCTATATTCTTTTTTATTACATCATTTGTAGGTATATTTAGTTAAGAAATGTTAATAATTTAATTTTTAACGCATGACGTGTTCACTTCTAGAAGGACTTTACACATAAGTACCATTTGTTTACACAAGTTTACAATTAGTTATTCGTCAGTGTTAAGTCCAGTTTTGTGAACCTATAAAATAAAAATAAAATAAAATAAAAATAAATATAAAAAATTATGTCACGTCTGCGAAGATAGAATTATTTGACAATCGCTGCTCTCTGCTTACGCCGCACGAGAATTTGCGTGACAATACAACGACAAAATAACAAAAATAAGTCCCTTCCCTAACAACAATAATAATGCTACCAATTAGGCCGCTGTACTTTGGCAGGTGGTCACTTCACATAAATTGGACGAGAAGTAACATGTCATACGCGACAGTCTTATCAATAGAACAGCAATCATTTATTGGGTCGACAACATAAGTTGTCCACGTTAAAACATGTCACAACATAAATCAATTGGAACAATTTCCGTTGGAACCTGTCGAGAACAAAAATGTTGTTACAACGTTCACGGAGCGGTACGCAGGTACGTACGGGTACGCGTTCGTACCCACTTCAATAGAATCTATTGACATTCAAAAACACCTCCAAGTTTTATCTCCGCTAGGTGAAACGTTCGAACGGTTTTCAACCGAATCGTTCCGCGCATAAGCGCTGGAAGCGACTTCGTAAAATGGAGTGACCACGTATTTGTCACGGTTGTCGAAGGCGTGTTGCTGTTGGTTCATTAGTTCCTTCGGGGAAACCGGGGTAGGACAGAACTATTGAAAGTTGGTATTGAGTTGCCGGTAACAATGTAACCATAGATTCGGCGAATATTTTCAGGACTGGATATATCAAGACAAATACATTTGAAACAAATGTTTGCCGTAAGGGAAAAATAAAGTGATATGGTAGTAGATATTGAAAAAAATACTATTTTCTCTGAAGCGACGAATGTCTGAGACTCCAACCATAAACCATGAAACACCGTGATGAATTAGATCAAACTTTTATAATTAAAAGACCTAAGTTCGTTAGCGTAATAGCTCACCTACGATCCAAATTAGTTTTATCCAAGAACAAAACTAGGATGTCGGACTGTCCGTCTACATCTAACTCGTATATACAATCACCCCCATTGTTCTTTGTTCAGCACTCGTTAATAAAATTCCTCCAATGTTTGCACGAGCGCTCACCCTGAGCAAACACCGCAGGTAAATACACCAAATAACACTCCGTGTTGCCACAATGTTCTCTATTCCCACTGCATAGGGGTGATATTAGCTTGGATAGTTCGTAGTGAAGTTTGTCAGAACTAACTCGAATTCGTGTCCAAGTTGTTAGGGCCGCGCTCCACCGAGCACTGATGGCGCTTACCGTACACGTATGCGGCCCTCGACAAGAGCGTAAGCTTAACAATAGTCTGCCAAATTAACGAACTGTATTTAATAATGAACATTCGTTCGATATCGATTTAGTCCCAGTTTACACAATAGAGGAAACAAGTTTTGATAGTCACATAATAAAAATGACTGAAGTCATTTGAACGTTGTGCCTACGCTTAAAAGTATTGAAATTCATGCTGGTCGGTGCCTCATAATACAAGACTGAAGAGCAAAAGCAACAAAGTATGTAACTTGTAAGTCTTAGTGTAAAGTTCCGGCGATATTCCTGAACTTTAAATAAGGTCGTTTTATTTAACAACAGGTACATTGTCACCCTGTTTTAAAATTGCGTTCGATGTAACTACCAAATGATAGAGTTTTGTATGTACTATCGGAGAACTATACGCTCGACTGGTTGTTGCCCGAACAATATTCCCCAGGGATGAAAAGATTATTAGTTTCAGCTTTGACCTTAGGCAGTCGAATGAAGTCGACGTCAGGCTGAAGATGACAGAAATTCGCCAACATATTACAAGAGGTAAATCTTATTTAAAATTGAGTACAACAAATAATAGTATTACTGTCCATTGCAACGGATCAATTTGAGCTGCGTTTGACTAAAGTCTCTATATACTTCTGCGCTATTTAAGATGCGATGTGGATGAAATTAGGCTGCAATGAACACTCAACTTCACGTAGATTTAATAAAACATGATTATTCTGTAGTATATATCGTCACGCGGAGTCTCTTTCGGGTTAAGCATAGAGTACCGATTATAATAAAAATAATAATAAAAACGTAATTTCACGAAGAGGTAGGTAGAGGAATGTAGTACCTACAGTCCCACGTTTCACCAGTTACGTTTACGTCCTAATATGGAATAGGTGATGAGCCTATTGCCATACTTTGGACACATTTCTAGACTCCGAGCCATTATA
>DWDU01001569.1:0-14362 GCA_018245575.1 Jemadia suekentonmiller
ACCTATTTTAAAAATATATAATGTACGTACATGTATTTTTTAATTCAAAAAGCACCCAATTTGACCCACTACAATTAGAATTATGATGAATATATAAATCGTGTCTTCAAATATACTAAAACAACAACTGGCAATTTACTGCATGTACCAGTGTTCGTTGACAAGGGTGGGCGGGTGTTTCAAAGGGAAATATTGATTGTATAACCTAAAAAGGGCTTCGTTTTGTTTAGACTTCCGAATCAATGGGTCAGCTGAGCAGCAAGTGACTCACGAACAGCCATGTGTCGTTTTACGTTGGGGGTACTCTTTCGAAATTGGAATTCACGTTTTTTGTCAAGTTTATAAATGGCTTCATTGGAAACAAAAACTTACTTTGTATCGATAGTTAATTGTTAAAACTTTTATATAAATTATTTTGTATTGTAAGAGTTTGAGATTGAGAGATTTGTTAAAATATTTTGTATTGTAAGAGAAATTTTGTCATATTATGATACACGTACGTGATTGTACAGTTGCTCTTTGTGATTTACAAACGTTAACTGTAAAGTTTACAGCATATGAACGTGACTGATTGAATTTCCTATCTTTCTTTCATTACATATCTCTTTTCTCACTGTAAGTTGGGGATGGCAAATGGTAAATGATTAATCATTTAACATTTTATGAATTTAATAATTGAATACCCTGGCATAGAATCGCTTTGTGAGTTTAATGCAATGACTGACGTTGTTGCAAATTATAAGCTGCGTAAATTATGTATTTAGACAGTGATTGCTTGTTTAGTATATGGCGTTATGTCGAGGCGACGGTAAACGCAAATGAAGGTAAACTAGTTAAGAAACACCTAGATTATTGGACTGGACGCAAGGTTTATTAAACTCTTGTTTGCTGTCACTGGCCTGCCCTGGCCCTGTATGATGGACCCTGGATCATGTTGTATTTGAATAAATTACAGACAATTCGCACACATGATAAATATCTCTATCTATCTATGTCTATCATGTACATACTAACAACACACAGTCGACGCCAATGCGACCTAACCGCACTCCCGCGTTGTACTTTTTATTACGCGTCTGAAGCCAATGTAATTACTTTCTATTTTGAAAACGTCTCGAGTACTTTGGTATAGATTAATCACAATACAAGAATGGAATGGATTGAAAAAAGCCTAAATTCGGTACCAACAATCGTTTTCGACAATGATACAGTTCACTTTTTGTTAATACACATTGAAACTTAACTTTTATGAAAATTGAAACAAAAAAGCAATTCAACATCGACCGGCGTATTAGTTACAGAACCACTAAATTACATATTTATTTTAATATTGGTGCTGCACTATTAGTTCAAGGTTACCATGACATTGTAATATCGCTGAATTCACAGGATACATTTTCAATTTGTTACAGCAGTAGAATTTTCTTACATCCCTGCAACAGCTACAAAAGAGATGATATTCAAATATCTTCATAGTTGTAAAAGCTAGCTAAAAACAATCTCTATTTAGATGCCTTTCAAACAAAAAGAAACTAAATCAAAATTTACCTATCCGTTTAGGAGTTACGATGCCGCAGAAACACAAACACGTTAAACTCATAACATCTCTCTTTTAACTTCTGGGTTAAAAATATTAACCTTTTAAACTTTTATGTGGAGGATATCCTTATGAGAGTAGTAACCTTTCATTCTTTCAATGGACAATGCATCTACTGTATAAGGCAAATGCAGATCTACATACCGTTGTATCTAAAAACTGAAATTCAACAAGCCTTTAATATTTCATAGCAGGAGATATATTCATGGACAAGCAATCAGCGTTATCAATGAAATAAATCAAGCAACTGAGATTCAATATTCTTATTTAAGGTGGCTATAAAACATAACGTAACATCACGCAACGTAATGTAACATCATAGCGTACCTACACTCCCAAGTTTCAGCAGTTACTTTTAGATCCCAAAATGAAATAGTTGGTGAGCATATTGTCATACACAGGCTACAAATCCAAACTCAGGGGCCTTATTCGCTATGAACAAACGCGCAAGTAACGCGCCGCGGAAGTATTGTAACGCGCCGCGTTACGTGGCGTTTGGTCATAGTGAATAAGGCCCCAGAGCCACTACCAAAAATACTAATTTAAAAAAAAATCCAGTAGTACTCCCTTCGGGATTCGATCCCATGACCTTTCTCTTGATAGTCACGCATGCAATCTTCACCAACGAGACAGTTATCTGTAAAATATATATACCTATACCTGATGATTAAAAACTGCAGCTTTTTTATATTCGATTACACTATTGCAATCTATGTAACGAATAACGAATGTGTGGAGCGTTTCATCGGAAGCCGTTGTTTAAGTAACGGTTGTATTGTGCGATGTTTCTGTTTACACTTAACATCAACTTCTAGCACAATTAACTTTGATTCAGTCCATGTTATATCTCCCAACTTACACGCTATCCAGTTTAATTAGTGGTGCCACGTTAACGTGCGGGCGGACACAAGAAGTTCTATACATCGAGAGTTCTGGACACTAATGTGAATAAGCGTGAACTTTGAATTACATATGCCTATTTACTTAATACATTCAGGAGAGTTCTCACTTCCGTTATCAGTCAGTTCAATTCGCTGGCGGCAATTGATATCGGAGAGGTGCACTTAAATTTAATATGTATTTAGTTTTTGTACCTTTTATCAAATATGTACGATATAAATTTAATGAAATATATAATACTATTTAGAAAAGAATTGGATATACGATGGATTTTTAAAAGTTTTTACAAGAATATACAAAACGAGTTTTTGGACTTACTGGAAGTTTACGGATTTTTGTGCTATAATGCTACTCCGCGATATCATCAATCCGATGCGTCACAATGTAATCAATGATGTAAAAAAAACAAAAGAATTTACATTGATATATTTTTCTAAATATGTATGTATTTAAAACGAAATACACAATTACAAGTTAAATATCCTACACTCCTCTGTGTACCTTTTCGGGGATAACAGGCGTGATGTTACGTTTTTTTTTACAAGTTAAATCATCCAAAAGTACAGGAAGCGTGCTCGATTCCAGAGAACGGCTAATTGTTTGTGAACCGTTTGATAAAGTGTATTTGCATACGTCTCGGCCACATCCGCCCATCATTATCACCCGGCATCAATTGGATAATCATGTCCGTTAAATTTACCTAATAATGTAAGAAGCATTATCATCCTTATAGGGCAGGGGAGGCGGGGGGGCGAGCTTACAATATATTTTAGAAATACAATTAACCGTACGAGCTATCGAATTAAACGTTCGTTATGAAACTTCGTCCTACTTTTATACATGTATGGAACGAATGTATGGTTTATGACTTGTTCACTGATTATAATTACTCGCACTTTACATATCGATGTATCAACACTGTGACTGTAACGTTAATTCAAATTTCTATAGCAGTAATGTACGATCAGTAAAACCGTGCCATTTACGATTCATTTTAACCGCAGAGATTGTGAAATCACAGCGCGTTCGCAACGGAGCATCGAATCTCGGAGTGCGGTGAAAGTGCGTCAAATGCATGTGTCGAGCGTTGTTACATATTCCACAAAACTGCATAATGTACATTCGAGACAAAATCAATGAGGCGTAAAGTACTTACGACTTCACTGTGTTTGGTACGCTTTTGTACTAATGTTGCAGAATTATCAAACAATATATTTGTATATTCAGAAGTTTCCGTAACCGGCGTCCATATGCGAAGAGAGTAATGTACGAGTATATAGAACAAGCCGGTAGGTCTGTAAGGATAGAGATATTTGAGACTCGGTGCTCGCAGCCTACACCGTGAGAAACCTGGCATGAAAATAAGTATGTATTTTTATATACATTTTTTATATTGAAATAACGTGTCGCCTGTATTTCCCCAATAGGTAGGCAGAGGAGTGTGCTACACTCCCACGATTCATCGATTTTTATATTAACTGTTATACATATTTATTTCCCATCTAACTGAGTTAAGCAACTTTATGTAAACAAATTGCGTTAGCGAAAGTATCTTATTATGGATTGAGATATTTTTAGATGAATCCTACTTCCTTACGTGCGTCATCGCGTGATTATTTGACAGCGTACTTGGGTAGCAACAGAGCTATGTTATTTATACTTGTACTCAGTGTACCGCCGGCACCCACGCCAACTTTCCAACAACCCCTTGTCGGTACGACCACCCTCTGTCTTCCATAGGGTTGGGGTGTGATAATATAAAATCGTTATAAGCGGGATTTCCTTTGTCTGCATATAGGACCCTTTTCCCCGCCGAAGGTATTGAATGTCGATTATTGATTTGATTTTAAGGATTTAACTTCCGTTAATTTTACTGTATACTATTGTACAAATATTTTTTTCCGGACACTTGTAAGACCGGCGTGCGGATCGCTAAAGTATACAGACGCCCAAAATTACAGGAAGGAATATATGTATGTATGATAAATAAGTAAAACTCGTCAAATGTTACATACAGGGTGGGTCTTTCCGGTAATGTAGGCGCTAGACGCGGGGTTCGGCAGCCGTGGGTGCTTCGACCTGTGCACTGCGCCTGCGCGACCCCTCGCCCGGCCATCGACCACCGCCTCCCGCTCGGGGTGCGCCCGGGACTCCGCTTCAACATAATCATCTCTGGAAATTTCATATCTCTCTATCTACAAACTGGTAATACGCAACCGGCTTAGCAACAGCTCTTACAGTATCAATCAAGACTTTTGAGCAATGTTTGGCAATTTCTAGATATGTTGAGCTGCTCATCCCACTGCGATCTCTATATACTCTCAGACTGGAGAAAATCGTTTTGAGAATCTCATTTACCATATGGTGGATATTAATCAATCTTGAATACAAATAAACAGCTTTATAACTACTGTTGACTTTGATAATTCACCATTGGTTATGCAAAGTGCATCGCTTGCTAGCTAACTACCCTTACATTATGAAGTAACATTACGCAAGATTCTGGTAGTAACCGCAGCAATTTTACCCGATTAAGAGACTAATTCCATCTCATTTAATATTTTAAAACGGAAAGTACGGCACTTTAAAATTCAGCTTCGAAACAAACAGCTTTGAATCATACTTTTCTGCGGGTATTCCAAATTGAATTTAATGAGAGGAATTAGTCCCTTAAATTACTGTGAGTTTTGTTTGAGTTCCCTCATCGCCGGCTTGAATAGCGTTAATTGGGGCATTGTTTAACTGTTGAGAGTTTGTACTTATGACTGTGAGGCTTGAATAATCATTCTCATACAACACAATAATATCTAAGGGCTCATTTTCATTGGTCGATATACAGCACTCCTGGCAGCCTAACGACCAGTGAAAATCAACAAGTCGATACAGTGGTCGTTACGCCACCTGCGGTATTCCCCGCGTTCTGTATATCGACCAATGAAATTAGTCCTTCTTTTTAAATTCACAATCATGATTGTTTTGTATACCCAAATACCGCAAGCAACGGTTCCCCGCATGCGTGCCTTATGGCATGCGTTACGGAAACCTCTCGTAACCCGAATGCGGGCTATAAACCAATGAAAATAGTTCCCCTAATGCGGGGTCTGTGGCATGTATGACAGAAATCTCTCGCACCCCGAATGCTAGCTAGAACGACCTATGAAAATGAGCCCTAAGGGACTTAACGATTTTCTTTACAAATAAAAATTAAAGATATTTAATTGTTTTACAACCCCAGTATTGTAAAATATAGCCTTTGTTTTATTCATTTTTGCGCCTGTGAAGAAGGACGCTCGAATAACAACTCCCACAGAATTGCACCCGGAGGATGCTCTACTTAACTTGAAAGAAGTGCAGCAATTTATTTAAATTGCAGTTCGGTCGAGGATTGTAGCGGCATTCTGCTCCACAGGAAGCTTCAATAAGGTAATCACGTTCGAGAACGCCTAGGAGCGCTTGGGTTAATAATAAATCCCATGATTCATCCGGAATTTCGAAGAAAGAACTTTATGATTGTGACAAATTGTTAACAGTATTGATTTCGTTCCATTAACCGCAATTGTAAGAACTTAATAATGTATGAATGAATAGTCCCTCGCTACGATCAGCCGGCGGCTCCCCAGCTGCTCGACATAGATTTTTCACACGATATAATAGCCCACTTTTCTGAAGCTCTACTTTAGTTGCACTTTATGAACGTGCTTCGACTCGTATTCGATCTAGAACAAAGGCAAATTGTGTTGAAAGAATCCGCCCATAGTTGTTTAGCCGTTTCTATCATTTGTGTTATTACCATCGAACATTTTCTTTGCAGAAATTTTAGGTAATCTATAAGTCGTGTTACTTCGCGCCCACCTAATATTGAAATGAATCTTTGAGATGATTCATCCAATACTAAGGTTTAGACAGCGGTGACATAAAAAAACCTGTATGGTAATAGCAAAAAAAAGTAACAATAACGAATTGTTCCCAGGAGCGATAAAAAACAATGTATAGTGTCCGTTGTCCGCTTGTGCTGAGCAAAGATTAGTTCCCAATAATGGCCAAACATCCGCCACGCCAACGTACACACATATACCTAACTTGTTTGTTCAAAGCTCGCGACGCCGCACCCTTCGATTTATTGCCTAGTAGATTGTCTTTCCGAACCCCTAATATATACTTACCTACTAGATGCTCCTGTTTCTAACCGAAATTCACTATTCTCTTTTCATTTTTCAATGAGTTAATATAGCCATAATTTACTGTAATACATTGGCGATATTAGTAAAATAGTAGTAATTCTTGAAATACACGGATAGAAACAATAAAGACAACTACTTTAATTTTGTCTCAGTCGTATGTTTAATTGTGATAATTTGGTTTTCTCAGTAGTCAAGGGTTTAAATGAGACTCAGTCACGGCACACTCGTCGATACACGACGTGGGTAGATTATATGGGATTATTATGAGGAAAAATATTAGACTATTTTATTTTATATCTGTGATGTCGAAAGTATTAAATTAGAGGATAGTAAATTACATTAATGACTGTTACTATGACCGATGAAAATGACTTGTGATAGTTATTGAATTTATGTATTTGAAATGTGGTTTATTTACCAACAAATTGCTTTTTTTGGAAAATATAAAATATGATGATGAAGATGAAAAAAACATTTGTGACAATGATCTATCACGTGTATTTTTTTAATTTATTGCAATTACCGCGAAGACCGACACGCTGAGACACGACGGCACTTAAAATCTCTTAATTACAACAGATCTGCCTGACGTTTCGCCCGGTTTGGATTTTTTTTTCTCATTCACCTTGTGAAAGAACAACCGGTTTTATTGGAATAAAGCTTTCTTGATCCGATGATACAGCAAATATAAGTACAACAGGAGTAGGCGCGTGAAATCAGGCCACCGGCTTCACGAATTACTGCTCGACAGATATGCGTTTCGTAATCATCATATATGGAACATCTTGATTGACCCATTGGCGAGGTTCAAAACGCTCCCTGTTCTTAAATTCGTGGAACTGCAGAAGAGTTTATTAATTGTAGTGACCCACTTGAGGATTTAAACCGTTCTACGCGTCTCGATTACAGTTTAGAAAGCAATTAAAAGGTATTGATGAGATTTAAAAAGAAATTGATTGTTTCAACAGTTGTTTATTTTTAATTCGTCTAGCAGAGTAATGAAATAAATCATAAATAGATAAATCGAATTAACAAATATTTTATTCAGATATTTATTTCCTTATGAACAAGTTACAGAAGCGACATTCCACAATCGAGTGTTCCAAAATGGCATAAAGTAAAAATATAGGATCTTTCTTTGTGTGAGTATCATCACTAATGAATGCTCAATCTATTAAAGTAATACCTCTAACTACCTTATGTAGTACTTGATTGTGTTTGACCGTATTGATACTGTGTTAAAACAGACTTGCAGAATTTTTTATTGAATAAATTATTTATTTATTTATTCGGGGATTACAGGCGTGATGTTACTTATTTATAAATTTTTATTTTCTCCATCAGATTGAATGGGAATAAAACGCGAGGCTATTGCTATATGAAAAAAGTTGTAAATTGGAGCACCTATGTACAATGGTTGAAATTCCATAACTGCAGTTCTAATGACTTTGTTGTTGTATTACATAATAGGTTTTTGTTATTAATATTTTAATATTCAAATATTCGTCGATGCGAATGTGACATAAATTACTCAAATATCTGTGAATTATATGGTAACGCACGATAATCCTTGTTCCTTTTTTAAACTTCTTAACTGTACGTAGTAAGATAAGGGCCTTAAAGAAATTAATACGATTGAACGCTAAAACCGGTACCAAGCGAGGTCGTTGGGAATGTGGGCGCACATGTTATCAACGAGTGATGATACCGAAGCCAATGTTCGAGTTTTTTGGACGAAAGTCCTGTATTTTTTTTTTGTGCCAATAACACATTATTACAAGCATTGCGTTTAATTGTATTTTTTATTCCTATTGTATTTAACTATACAGATTGTCAAAGTTCTATATATATGAACATAATAAATTTCGTTTTTACAGCACGTCCGTTGCATTAAATTCCAATTTATAACAGAATATGTGGTACCGGATACGAGTGGGGTTACCAAATGTGTCAAACTCGTACCCTAAATGAACAGCTAGTTACTAAGGGCGAACCATGTGTTCGATTCCTTCACATTTATGGTTTAAATATATGGTTAGAATAGAGTTTTAAATTGTTGTTAGTATTATTCATATCTCTTTGTGTTACTTAGTGTTTATATAAAAGGTATAGGGTCCTCCGAAAATCACTTTGCAAAGATAACGGTTTTCTTCTTCTGACCTTGCTGTAAACAAAAGTTTTATCACTTCCTAATAGGATTTGTAATAACGATAAGAGATGAATTTTAGGGACGGCTAAATTAAACGTTCAATGACGATGGGTGGTCCACAAAGCTACATGTACAGTCCAGCTGACTTGCTTAAATTACTTCGCTCATTTAATAAGAATGATAATTTTCTCGCGTATTATCTGATTACTGTTATTAGTAGATACTAAACGTCACTTTATACAGCGTGGTTATTTAAATACTTTATACTTTTTTACTTTTTAACACTTGAAGTATCCACGTGGTATTTTTTTTATCGTTGGAGATAATCGTCTAAAACAAATCTTGATAAATCGCCCGATGTTTTATATTGTGATAATAAATTGTATTTGGTATTTTAAATATAAAGAAAATAATTAATCTCCTTTTCTTCACTTTGTTCTCTTTTGTTCATTTTATTCCTCAACATAATATTCAAATGCAAAATTCTTGATAACATTTCTATAGTCTGCTGCACAAAATCCAATACGCGGAAACATTTTCAGGGCGAGTTTGCGGAGCGGAAATTAAATAACATACCCACCATCCGATGCTTTCAGCGTAACATTTTACATAGAATACGATATACGAGCACATTGTATTCTCTGTTAAAAGGCTCCGATTTTCAGTATTGAATTGTATTATACATATTTACAAAATTTTTGTATTGTTGCGGATTTCAATGCGTTCCATACTAGACTGTGAAAACAAAGAAAACTAATACCTGCTGGTAGCCAACAAAAGAATTATCTACATTTTGTGAGCCGTTGACACGATAGTTAGAAATATTATTTGTCCCAGATTTACTTCGATACTTCCCATCTGCGTCTCGTCTACGAAATGTCAGTCTCACATGTTTTTTTGTGTCAGTAGGGGAATACTAACAATTCATTGTCTTTTATGTGCGTCCTTGCATCGGATGTGGAAAAGAAATAATGTCGCAATCACATGCCGTAACTTTTGACAGGGACTTATCCCTAATATGGCATTGTCAGAAGTTTTCTTCTTTTTAATCTTGTTTTATTTGATACAATATAAGATATAGTAATCAATATATATCTGCAATAAACATAACAAACAATGTTTTTAAAATGTGTTCAGAAAAAAATGTATAATAGGTTACATTCATAGATCATAGGACAAAGGAAAACGTCAAGCACTTCAAAATTAATAATCTATATACCTGCATAGTGTTATCTAAAATTCACATATCGTGTTCTGATTCTATTCGTGTACGTATGCATTTTGTTGGTAGAGCTGCATTCGTGTAAAGCTAGGATGCTAGGGAGACAGCGGGGAAGAGCGCGGGGAAGGGCGCGGGGGGAGCTCGGCCGGTGAACCTTGCTGGAAATCAATACAGCTGCTCGGCTCCCTGTCTGCAGCCCGTTGCCATGGTTACGCCCAGATAAACCACCCCGTGCCCGCTTGTTACGATCTCCGTCATCTCTTGATGAACTATGGCTGCAGTGCAATTTTATCAGGCTTGGTTGGACAGCAGTGCAAAGTATGTATATTATTCTACGACAACCTCATTAACACCGAAGATGACAGTAAATTTCGATAACAATAATTAAAATGTCATCATCTTCAGCCAACTCAGTCCACGGCTGGACATAGGCCTCTGAAGAATTATGCCCATAATGCCTGGCCATGCAGGTTAAGGATCCCAGAGAACAGCTTCTCGCACCGCCTACTGGTGCTATAATTATTAAAAAATGCAATGTGGAATTAAATAAATATCTACATAATATTTTTTTCATATGATTTGTTTTTACTATATTGAACTTTTTTAAACGAACAATATCTTTCACGAATTTATGCGTTTAAGTTAAAAAATTAAGTCTTCTCGAGTTGTACGTAAAAACAATTAAGTGGAAGTTTACGAAAACTAAGTATTTTTCCTAGAATTTTAATTCTCCACATATGATTTTAAATCTATATGCAATGTACCAGTTGACATACAGACTTATGCGTCTGTATCAATGATATTATTAATAAAACTGTTGTCAGTATGAGTATTACTAGATTATTTACATATAAAATATTTTTATCACATCCGTCTATTGCTCAAATTTAATACCGCTTTTTGAACTTTGAACGGGCATGATGATAGCAAGCAACATATTTTTTTTATGTTTATTCTAAACTGGTTTGTGTTGCACGGACGACGCTGCTCCCAATTAACGGACCAGTCTAGGACTCGGTGTGAACGGCCCCAGGTTTAAGTCTACATTAGCCCCGTTACTTTTATGAATCTGGTTTTGAGTGTATATTTAAAAAACAAACTTGCCTTTAATATACATATTATGCATGTTGTCCATCTACATATGAAATGCGAAATGCGCCCGTCTCATAATTTTATTTATGAACTCGCACTAACTAATGTTTGTTTGCTCGCGATTACGTTCGCGCGTCGCGCCTCGTTGACTTGTGCGGCAATGTTCTATCCCTTATTTAAATCTTTAAGGGTTTGATTTTAAAAAAAATGAAATCTTCCCTGGGCCTCAAACAATGTTTACGCTATTTTTTTCTAAATTCGTACAGCGATTTTGATTCAAAAATAAAACAGGTTTACATTTGCATGTATAATAAATTGTGACTGATGTACTAAATAACTGCTTTAGTTCTGAACTGTGTTCTTTCGATTTTTTGTGTGTTTTCTTCTTGCGAAACATATATGTGACCATGTTAATAATAATAGATTAAAAAAAGTATAAATCTAGCTATCGTTTTCCAATCCTCTCGGCCACCAAACATAACAACAGCTAACACAATCCCACAACCCAATCTGCATATAAGACGCATGTGGCGAGATGCACATAAATTTTGTTCCGGCCATATATGGCAATGTGGTTGTTGCGTTGGGACGACGCCCTGGCTGAACGCCTCGCGCCCCGCGCCCCGCACACTCCCTCCCCCCTCCCCGGCCTTGCACCCTGCTCCCCGCCAACCACCCGCGCTGCTCTCAAAGCTCGGTCGCTATCCACTCATTCCCCTATGTCTGTTTTCCAAAGTTCGATCAGGACAACCTGTTGTCACGTGGCTTATATAACTGCATTGTTACGAGATGTGATAAAGTTCGGTTTCAACTACCGCAACGATACATTGTAAAGATACGGATATATTTATTATAAATTTATATTTAATTGAAATAGATCGCAATAACAACTTTTTAGAAGACATGAATTATATTTAATATAGCAATTCTAAAATTATTCAATTCTAAAAAATTATTGTATACTTATTTAATTTGAAATAAACTATCTAATTTTTATATCAATATTGGAGAATACTAGACATGATGCTCAATAGACTAAACGACCTAATCTAACAAATGCGCGAGAGAATTTTTGAATACAAATGGTCCTATTGTTGCAGAACGTTGACCACAAGGTCAAGTTCCGTTCCAAGAAGGGTCAGCTGCCGTTCGTTGAGCTGAACGGTGAGGAGATCGCTGACAGCAGCTTCATCATCAAGGAGCTCAGCGTGAAGTACAACAAGGATTTTGATGCTGGTTCGTATTATAGTCATTTTCTTACCGAATGTATCTCATGTTCAGCTGTGAGGATGAGCCGCTAGCAGCTAATGTTATCTATTGTACATTACATGTTCGAAGTCTTGTTTAATAGTAGTAGAATTTCTAATAGTAATGTGTTAGAAACGATTATCACACTAGTAAGTACGGGTGACCTGAAACAGATTTATCCTAAAACTTTGTCTTAGGAATTCGTCTAAGTGAAGACAAAGGTAACCTTGCCTTATCTGTTCGGATTTAACGGTTAGATTTTGATTTGAAAAATTATTTATTTTTTCGACCTCTTGTTGTGTAACTTGATGAAGCCGAACAGCGAAAAAAAATCCTTTTATTCTGGCTTCTTTGTACCTGGGCTCAAAAAACGTTGTACAATATACTAAGCTAATATTTTATTTGTGAGCAAAGTGAACGCACTGGAGCTTTGGGTAGTTTCTAATCACCCAACCACCCCGCCCAGTTGCTACGGGAAGGTGACCCACCCTGTCGCTGGTTTGAACTAGACAAAGGATTTCAAGCCAAACGCGATGTTAATAACTACACCTATGTAATGCGAGTGCATCTTCTCCCCCCACCCTAAAATCGATCGCAAACTACCCCTCCTCTTTATTTTATATAGTGGGGATGGGTTTAAATACGGGCGAGCATTCCGTTATAAAGCAAATCAAGTCAGCTTTCCGACAAGGCTAGACCTGCAGGGAGCTCCAGGCGACCTGAGCCCTAGATATAGCTTTAATAGCTGGATATCTAGGGCTCAGGTTTACCAGGCTGGCGAGGCCCGCGCATGTGTAATAAGCGCATCGAGGTCAAAAGAGCTTACAGCTGTCCTCATTCTTTATGTCGCACGCAGGTCTCACCGCCGACCAACGCGTCTTGGCGCATGCTATGATCTCCATGATCGAGAATCATTTCTCATGGGTAATACTGTGGTGGCGCGCGAGATATCCCGACAGCATGATCAAGGGCTATCAAGTGAACCTGCAGACCGCGCTTAAGACCCGCCTTCCGGCCCCAATCCTGAACTTCTGCTACAAGTTCACCTCTTCACGCAAGGTAGGTACAGCCTTTTAAAGATTTTATATTTTTACATAACATCACGTCTGTAATCCCCTATGAAGTAGGCAGAGGGGCGTAATACACTCAAAATTTCACCAGTTAGTTTAAGTACCACTATTGAATATTGGGTGAACCTATTGCCACACACCGAACAAATATCCAGATTCCGAGCAACTGCTACAAAATCTAACAACAATTTTAAATAGTTAAATTTTATATTTTGAAATGGAATTATATAAGAATTTGTGAATATCTTATTTACCAGAGTAAAAGCAAATGTTACAGGGTTTTGTATTCGACTCCTTTAGTCCTTACGGAACATTTAATACTAAATCAAATAGGCAATTTTTGAACATCGTTTAGTTACCATTGGATGACTAATAATTAACATCTTAGTACAAAACTTTTATCTTTACATTATTGATCATCTTATTTAGCATAGGGTGATATAAAGAAGAATAATTACGGTTTCCGGCACATCTAGCGATATACAAAAATGCAAACGGCACAAATGGCGGAAAATGTGCAGTGGTACTGTACTGTACTGTACAAATGATATCTACGGCATTAATTATATTGTATAAAATAATGATTACATTGGTTAACAATGTACCTCAAAAATGTATATTTTATAATGTACCGTTTATGTGGATGCATTCATACGGACGGCCATTATGGTCAAGAGATTTGTGTATTCAAGATGGCGGGTGACCACACCCAGGGCTAATGCGTAGGCAACACTGTATATTCCAAGTGATATCGTGCTGTTATTTCATACTCAGCTTACAATTATACGTTCCAGGCACCGACCCCCACTACAGAGGGATTTGATTTTAATTTATATTGCGAAATGAAACTTATTATGTTGGAAACCTTTTTTATTACCTATGTATTTGTGAACATATACATAG
>DWDU01001570.1:0-14362 GCA_018245575.1 Jemadia suekentonmiller
GCTACTGCATCTTTTAAGCTAAGCACTTATGTTAAAATATAAATCATAATTCTAGGCCTTAGAACTATAGCAACTCAGATGTCTCTTACATAAAATCTAAGATTTTCTATTTAAAATTCCTAGCAGTGCGTTGGAATTTGGATTTGTGCTCGGTGTATGGCAAAAAGCTCACGTCCTTTTCCATAGAGAGACGGGAACGTAATTGATGTAACGTGAAAGTGTGCTACAGTTCTCTGCCGACCCATTCGGGGATTACAGGCGTGATATTACCAAGCGACTGCGTATTATTCTGCTAAAATCGGGGTATCTGAATATTGACTAAGAGGCGACGACATGTTATGCGTATTTTGTACTGCCGATTCCGAACTGAAACTGAGCGGTGTTGAAGCCGCGTATGTTATTCACTAATAATGGAAGTCGGGAATAATTGCTTTATTGATATCCATTTTCATCACAATGAACGAATTCCTGGGGCCGAATTCATATCAATACTCCCTATCGGCCCTATTCCCTGTCGCTTGGACCACACGGAAGGAATTTCATATCCCCTCCCCATGCGGGCCGTAAAAGAAGATTGCTTGGGTTACTTCAGAACGCCGAATTCCACACGAGAAATTCTTCGAGCCTTATCTTAAGGGTCTTAACACAACAACTACAGGAAACTATCCACTTTGTAGTGGTTAGAACAATAAGAGATGTTTAATCATCGTGGACCAATTACGTTTTGAGTGTTTTATACCACTTACGCCGTTACAATATCTAGCTTTCAATATGCCGAAGTAATAAAAGCAAACGAGGAGATACTGAAACGAAAAGTGGATAAAATAGATTGTAAACATAATCGAATATTGAAGCCCCTATTATTAGAGTCTTATTCGAAGCGTGATAACTGATTCTACGGCAAACTGAGCGTCGCGGAAGATTGAGTGGAACGAATGAAATGAACGAACGAATCGTGGCAAAAACAACTAAGGGCCATTGTATTGTTTGTTTAACACTGTTCGAATTATTGTTTATTTACGAAATTTGTTATTAGCCTCGCAAAGAAATTGTATTTGAAATAATATTTTTCCAATGACTTAACTTAAAAAGGCCTAACTTATAAAATAAACCGTAATAATCGAATGTTAGAGAAGAATAATTTCATGTTTCTTTCTTATTCACTGTCTTACTAAAAAATAGGGTGAGGCGCGGTGATAAATTTGTTAAAAGCAAGTTCAATTTACTAACAAAATTAGTCTCGGCTTGATGAATGCGCTAAACGGAGAGACTAAGATACGATTGTGACTAATACTAATCTTCCTGTAAGAGGACTCCAGCTGGCTGCGTTTCACGGTGGAACTAAAATCGATTATTTTCCGTTTACATATGTGTCAGTACTTTTAATTTATTATTTGCCCCCGTATTTTAAAGTCAATTTACTGATAATTTAGAAATATACTAGTACTTATTAATGTATCCATTTTGCTACGACGTTGCTAAGCTCGAGCGAGTTTGTTTTTATTTGGTTTACGAATGTTTTACTTTTTAATTGTCTATTATCTGTTATCGTACTGGCACTCACGATTGGATAACAATAAGAGGCAAGGACAATTCAGCCATTTCAAACCACGGAGGGGTGGGCCTGATATCGAGTCCGGTGGAAGGGGAGCTGTGAAGGTCAACAAGGTTAGATGAGAATTCGAAAATAAGGAAAATTGTGCCTCACATGCGGTGTATGTATTTTCTTGTTTGTTTTTTTTACTTCTTCCAGTGAAATTTCCACTTTTATTTCATTACTATGTACATCATAAAGAAAGGGTTGTTTCACCTGACAAAGCAGATTTTGTGAGTATTATCGCCTATAAAAATATTATACTTGCTTTTTGGCTTCATTCTCTTGCGAAATTACATACATATAATATACCGGAAAGCGAGTAGATACTAAACAACTACTTTCTGACATTCTTGATCAATACGTGGATATCTTTTTTCTATAAATTCAAGTTCAAAAAATTGTTTTTACAGCATGTGTTTTTCTAACACTCAAATAATCCTGTGACATTATTTGATTTTTCCCTTCAATGACAACACGCTTAAACGATCTCAAACGACCCGTAAACTCAATAGAGATTATCGTCGTTTGATAGCAACTGAGACGGATTTCCGGTCGATGTTGGTTTCCTTTTGTTGTATTCTTAAGAAAAAAAAGACCTTTCAAGTAACCGGATTTTATTAACCGTTCGTCGCATGGTTACCGACGCTTCAGCTGATCAAGACGCCTTCGGTTCGAATCCCGGGTCGGGTACTATTGGTTATTTGTAACTTACATTGTCCAGTAGAAATTGCTAGTGGCTCGGAGTCTACATTCACGCCTGGATTATGGCAAGGTATAGGCTCAACTTTTATTCTATAGCGCAACGTAAACGACTGGTGAACGTTGGCGTCTACTACATTCCTCTGTCTACCTTTTCAAGCATCATACGTGTGATGTTACGTAATTAATTGCAATATACAGAAACGTAACACCACGCCTATTATCCCCGAAGAGGTGGGCAGAGGAGTGTAGTACACTCCCACGTTACACCAGTTACGTTTACGTCCCACTATGGAATAGGTGGTGAGCCTATGCAATATATAAGTAAAGAAAATTGCACGACAACAAAAACATTGGACAATTTTTGGTAACTTATAATGTACCTTCCACGTCGTTATTAAGTTCCGTTTTATCTATTTAATTTGTTTCTCCCTCCGCGAACCGAGCTAAGCTTATCTTAAAGAGTTTCAGGAACACTTTTCAGAACCATTTGGTTACTCTCATTATTGTTATTGTACTCCACTCCGCATAATTTCAGTTCCAACCAAATAAAGTAGCTCCAACTGTGTAAGGTCAATACAGTTCAAATTCAAATCCGAATTAGGTCATATTCAGGTTATCGTATGGCTATATTTAGAAAAACTATCATTCAGAGCCAAATGAGAACGCGTAATGTACATACATAGTATCGTCTATAATCAAGTGTTTGTATCTAATTAGAATTATTGTGAAAATAATTATATTAATTATATTAATAATTATGTTTATTCATTGTAATATGATTCAGTCATCACTAGGTACAAAGAGGTGTTTTGGTAGCTGTGAATAATTAATTAAATGCATTCACTGAACAATCAGAAATTGCAATCTAATAAATAATATTTATTAAAAATAACATTGAATGATAATTCTACATAAAACCGAGAGTATAACACTTTTACTTTGAATGTATGAGTAGAACACTGTTGAATCAATTTCAAAGGCTGAAAAAAAGAATGTTAACAACCATAGACAAAATTGAATGGTTGATAAAAATTGTACATACGATATCGTATTCATTATTCCATTCGCCACGGCGTAGTTGGGTAAAAATGAGAGCACCTGTTATATCGCGTGCGTACTGTAATAACTCAACGTGTGCTGATCCAAATCTGAATGGTGTTATTTATGACGAAACAAACGTTCTAATTTTAAATTTATTTATATATTTCGTTCGTGCAGGGATCCTCGGTGCTGAGTAAAACTGTGTTTACTTATGTCAGATTACATTTCTCCCCAAATTTGGGGAGATTTTGCAATGGTGTAAAGTCAGAGCTGGATCTTTCTTCGGCATAATTCGGAGAGATGAAGCATATACGTTTGCGGGTAAGAGCGACAATTGTCTGGCAACACTGACTGAGCTATGAATTTATCTTCATACTTTTGTTCTTTTTATGCGTCTCCAAATGACTTGGATAATGCTTACGTCGTATTTAGTCTGCCGGATCTATACTGTGCACTTCAAAGGAGAAAACAACATAGCTGCGTATCGTACACACAAATACTTCAGATGTTTGTTGACACAGCTATTAAAATGTATGTCTTTGAGAACAATCACCCTGAGACATGATTTTGCTTAATATGCGTCTGAAATGAAGCAATCCAGATTTGAACTGAGCCTGATAAAACAGAATAAAATATACATCGTGGGGTTTGTCCCATTCGGTCCAATTCCAAATGTCAAAGACTTTACTCTGTACAGATATCTAAATACGTAATTCTACTGAATATTAAGACGTGAAGAGAAATATTCATATGTCATTTTACGAATATTGCAAGCACGGAGGTCTGCGGCATTTGGCATAGGAAAAATGTATAAAGGGAAGACGCTCAGAAAGATAAAACTTACATGTAATATGTATTACAAACATCTTACATCGAATTGAATAAAACAACTTTCAAACTAAGATACAATGAGCTACGGTTGAATTTCGACCATTGCTGGACCACTAGTATAGACATAATTTTAGAGAAATCCATGTTAGCTTAAATATAATTTTGATAAAAGGTGAAAACTTTTTCTGCGAAATGGCTATTTTACTCAAACTGATCATACCGGTTCTCCGTTTGGGAGATTAATAAGTATTATTGTACTTTTATTATTATTAAATCTGAACGCCAGGCGCCTTGTGGGGTAGCCAGAGTGCACCGACTCTTCATCATCTACATTCATCCCTATACAAACACGCCGAGTTCGGCAATGCCTCATTTCCCCATCAGCCAGTATCTGACCTAATTGTTTGGTCAAAGTAATCATTTGTAGAATGTCGTGTTTTGTATTCAAGAGGGAAGTAGTTGCATTAAAGTTTGAAATTTATACATCTTGCGCTGACGAATAGTACCGAATTTCACTTTGTAGGTAGGTATAAGGCTTCCCGCTCAGTCAATATCTGATACTACAAAAGGTGACTTTTAACAGAATATTACAATACAATGTTACACAAACGTAAAAAAGTAACTTCACGCCTGTAAACCCCGAAGAGGTAGGCAGATAAGTGTAGTACACTCCTACGTTTCACCAGGCAGAACGGCGAGAATAGCCATTGTTAGTATCATTGACGCAGTCAGTAACTTCTGTAAATGCTTAACTAATTAGTGTAATTGGAGTGATCCGTACTAATTGAACAAATAATAAATAAATAGATGTATTATGTCAGTATGAGGGTAGTCGGTAGTGGTTATTATGTGTTGTTCGAAACACGGGTGCTTGTGTTGCTCTATTACGATTAGAAGGCTAGTGTAGGCTGTCGCACTAGGAGCTGAGGAATTTCCGCTTAGACCCCAGGCGTTGTGGGTAGGTAAAAGTTTAGTCCTGTTGGTTCAGACGTGTTGAGAGAATGGCTGATGAAAGAATGACCAAGCAGATATACAATTCGAATCTTGATGGCCGCAGGTGTCGGGGGAGGCCAAGACTTACCTATCTTGATAAAATTGACCAGACACTGGCTGATGGCGGAGTCAGGAGTCTCCGAAACTAGTGTGCATGTATGAAGAACGATGAATGTGGAGGAGGCGCGGCAGATCTGTAAGGATAGAGATATTTGGCACTCTGTGCTCTCTCCACACCCCGTGAGGGACCTGGCGTGAAGACATGCACGCGTGTGTTTAGTCCTGTTTTTTTTTATTTTCAAACGAAACCAAAATATATGATACTTACATATTTCCTAGTCATTACATTCTCGTCCCCCATTGTACGTACAAATCGTGAATTGTGGGAGTGTGCTACAATCGTCTGACTACCGTTCGAATGAATACGGGTGTGGTGTAACGTTAATTATATCATTTAATTACTGTCTCCGCGACGTGGGTAGTACGCGGATCAATGGCCGCCGCATCTCGGAATAGCCGGCCGGGGTGAGGGCGCGCGAGCCGCGTGTGCGTTCGATGTGAATGCGTCCGACCTCGCCGCGCCTCCCCCGCCCGCCGCTGGATAAAGATATATGTACACGTTAAATCTTTTGTGTTCCGTTGACGTAACATATCCGCACTCCTATTACTTCATGCCTTGTTCCTTAAGCGGTAGGCAGTGAACGCCGATTATCTACCTTTCAGATCTGATGTGATTCGATATAACAACACGCTTGTAATTACGGTGTAGGCAGAGGTGTGTATTACTGGGAGTATTACAGTCCTTTTTTCCGCTTCCTTTTCAACTGGTGCATTACGCGTCTTATAGCGCAGGGGCGCGGGGGGAGGGGTTTACTATTGTCGGTTTGTGTAGTTATTTTATAGTTCCATTGTTGGATACGACACTCCTCTCAGAATGAGAAGTGTTAAGAGCAGAGTTTACCATATCGGCACGTTAACACATTAAGCAAGCGTTAAATCGAATCTGTCGTTACGTGTGGGTTTTATTAGTCGATTTTAGAAACAGTAAGAAATTTTAGTTTTTTGTGCATTTTCAAAATCAATGTCCTCGAGGTAAGTTTTTTGTAAAGCATATAACTTTATAAAAGCTGAATGCGCGAATTCAATACAAATTAGGCTTAATTCAATTAGAGCTTCAAGTCTATTTATATTTATGTGCGCTAGTGACTGAGTTGGGAACTAATTTGTCTTCGATAGATATTGATTAGACAAGACGCGGATAAGGGGCGGTGGAGGGGGAATCCGAAAACCTTTTCGAAATTGAATACGTCTAAATAGACGTAATAGACATAGACAAAATTGTCTATGTCTGTTGACGGGAACACCTAGATAAATGTCAATTGTAAAATTCTTCATGGTGTATTCTATTGCTTTGGAATGAGTTCTCGTAGTAATAGTCTACACGTAACTTTTTTTACTTTTTACTGCGATGTCTTTTTTAACTTTCACATACTTGTTACAAATTATTGTCAAATATTTTGTCCCACATGTTATTATATATATAGTTATATATTATATATTATATTATATGGCGCTATGACATTTACAAGTATTTTCTGTCTAGTTATTTCGTTGGTGTAATCTAGTCGTTTAGTTTAGGGATATATTCATTGGACAGCCTAGTTGGTCGTGTTGGTTGCAAGAGCGACTGCCGATAGAGAGGACCTTGGTTCAAATTTGGGTACTACTGGATTATTTTTTCTTAAATTTTCTAGTAGTGACTCGGAGTCCGGAAATGTGCTCGACGTATGGCAATGGCCTCACCACCTATCTCATTGTGGAATGTAAACTGTACGTACTCGTGAAACACGAATGAGTACAACACTCCTCTGCTTATTTCTTCGGGGATTACAGGCGTGATGTTACGTTTTATATTGTCGTTTAGCAGTCGCAGCAACACCCACACAAACAGCTTTCATATCCAAAGTAACAGGTCCTACGTGCTGCGATCATTGTTTATATGTAACAATTTGTGGGTAAATTTAAACAAATGTTTTGACTGTACGCCCAGGGGTCAGCGTACGTAAACAAAATCCGATACTGATGACCACAAATTCTTGAGCCACATGAAATGCCGAGTAGATGTGCCTTTGATGTTGCCAATAAATAAAATGGATTTAAGACTTCTGTTGCTCGAATGAAATATAATAAATGTAAGTGAGCAAATTTATCAAGCGTTTCGCGTATTTTATTGCGACCAATTTTTTTTTTTGATAGTAACAAGTGTATTTTCTATAATAAATTTGTGATGCCAATGAAAAGTTTTGGTAATTATTTATATATGAAAACTGTTGATTAAAATTTGCAATACGTATGTACGTCTATTTTAAGTGCTGAGCGATTTCGCTCCTCATCTCATAAAGATAATATGTTATAAAAATGTGAATAAAGAGATATATACAATACATATACATATTTTGGTCTTCACGGTAAAATTTTCCCTTATTGTTTCTGTTACGAGCATTACATTTCAGATGCGCCATGCGACCTTCTTGTAAAATTCGTTTCCTTGGAAAACTTCTAGAATTACATTTCGAGATTTAATGTTAACTCCAACATCAGGCCTGTAATCCCTGAAGAGGTAGGCAGAGGAGTGATGAACACTCACGTTTCATCAGTTACGTTTACGCCTCACTATGGAGTAGGTGGTGAGCCTATTGCCATGCACCGGTCACATTCAAAATCAAGTATAAATGCAAATGTATTTATTCAAAATTGGTTCATTACAACACTTATTGCTCATCAAAATGAAACCACCACCATTCTACACTAATTCAGTTCACTGATGCAATTCTGTACTTGTATCAGTAGGTACTTTATCAACACTATTAGCGATGTCAATGAAATTACATAATATATTATTACACAATGTTTTCTTCCAAATAGCGCAGGTTAAATATTCTATATTTACGGACCGGTTTATAACCTATAATATAACCTAAAATAAAACAAATATCAAACACAACGCAATACTTCAAGCGATATTTCCTCGAAAACATAAGCAATAACAAAGATGTAAATAGATGGGGTTACCCTATATGCTTGCAAATGAAACCCTTTACGGACAAATATAAGCCCAATAAAATTTCTCATTGAATTGGTTTGGTGAAGGATAACCAGCAAACAACCCGTTGTTCGATATATGAATAACTTACGGAATTTAATACATTTTTATCGTTATCTAACATGAGAAGCAAATGTTTGGCTTGGAAAAAAAGACTCACGCGTCAAATAAAACATGGCGTAGGTGGCGACGCTATTTAAAAGCAGATTTCCGCAAACTGGATGTTATTATTTAATTTATGCTTTAGGTTGAATAAAATTGTACATTATAATTCATAAATCATAATTTATTAATTAATTTTCATTGGCTTCGAACACTCGAATAGTTTTACTGTATTTATTAAAAAAATACCAGAAACCGGGTGTTTAAACTTAAACCGGTGTCTACCATTTTAAACTTCCGAGCTTTGAATTTAACCAAGATGCACATGCAGCCATGAGACGGATGTAAATCCGTCTCATGGCTGGATCATACGTGCTCATATTACGTAATGCAGTAATTCGATAAAAAAATCAGTTCTTAAACAATAGGTATTATTAACAAAGCCACCATATTTGCAACCATATTTTTTGATAACAAGCTTTATTTAAAATTCTAATTAATAACGTCTCAATGAACCCTCTCTAAAGCCGCGTAATGGTTTTTCATCGATCAATTCCTTTTCAAGATACCGTACAAAAAAAAAATACACACAACTCATACACGCGCGCTCGCAAACGTACACACAATGCACCGGCAGAAATACACACACACACACACACGGCCGGAAAACACTAAAAAATCAGAATAGTTTCCTTGGACCTCAAAATGTCATGATCTGACGAAAACTCGATTTTCGAAATTGAAGGTGAAAATAACAACTCCGTTTTATTGAAATCTTCGATTTTCAACGTGGAATATTAAAAATTCACTGTTGTTTATGGCACTAATGCTCAACACGTCATGAAAATTAACCCCATAATAAAACAACTAGTACTTAAACAGGCAGACATTACAGTTCAATGATAAAAACGACATATAAATATAATAAGCTTGAATAACGAGACGAGACAATATGATTTAATGGTTGTAACGTATATTTTAACACAAGCCTGTTCTTTCTTCTGATATACAGGGCTTTGTTTTATGTCAGCCGTAAATCATACAGGTTAGGGTTACCAAGTTTAAAAGAACACAAGAAAGTAGTGTCTTCCTCTTAACAAAGAGTATAAAAAATTGTCATTCGACTTGTTGTTAGCTTTACTCTCTTTTTCTCTCTCGGAATGTAAGTTACAGTTAAATTACTCATTAATCAAGTGGGCTACATTGTAATCATTAAAAGAAGTGCCTCATCCGGTACATTATAGAAAGTAGAGAAAAAAAATGAGATTCAGTGAAAAATAAACGTAACATAAACGTAACATCACGCCTGTAATCACCGAAGCGGTAGGCAGAGGAATGTAGAACTTTCCCACGCAAATAAGTAAAAAATAGAGATTTAATATATTTCAGCTTTGGAAACAGGTTTGCGCTGAAATGAGAAGAGTTAAGGTCATGTTCTACCACAAGGGTCGAGTGTCGGGTGATTGATTGCACGAGTCAGAGAACAAAGGTTCGTCAGCTGTCCAAATTTTCCTTTTTATATTATATAGTATAGAAATTATATAGTTTTTAAAAGTTACATAATTTTGTCGATGTAAATATACTCGCCAGGAATTCAAACCGTATAATTCTGAACTGGAAAAATTCGATTGTTAAAAGCTATTTATATGTATTATGTGTCTGTATTAAAAACTTGTAAGTTTGTTGCATTAAATTTTATTTTCATGTATTGACCTTAATTATTACAACTTCGTACTAAATCGATATAAGAAATCGTGAGATTGTACGATTTTTTTTCATTGCATCTCTTGTATCTTGACAGGCTACCTAAATCATTCTGATATCTCCAACCGACTTCACAGACCTGCGATCAGAAGTAATCTTTAGATAGCAAACACAAATATCGGCACTACGAGAAATACGTAACATCCTACATACAATACCTACTAAAACAGATGCATTTGAATGCACCTGTCCCTGATCATCTGATTCTTGAGGATCAGATAATCAGGGACAGGAACACCAGTTATTACAATTATTTTAAAAAAGGATTGATGTCGTCATGCCGATTTCAAAAGGAAATTATTTAAAAAAGAATTAAAATAGTTTAAACTAGAATTAATTTTAAAATAATCAGGTCAAATATAATAATTTAAAACAATTTAATTTAAAAAAGGATTAATTTAAGAATACTTATTCGAAAAACAATCAATTTAAAAAAGCATAAATTAAAATAGATTCAATATTAAAATTAATGGAGTAAATATTTAAATAATTTAATTAAATGTCGGAAGTCTCGCAAACCAGTTTCCGTGTACAAGGAGTGATGATTGTAGAAGAAACAGGTCAGCCTGTCAAGGATAGAGATAACTATTTGGCACACGGCGTGCGCAACAATGAATGCCTAACCCGTAAAGGGCTTGGCATGACGATATGACAATAATACATGTAACTTAGCCGCTAGCTGTCACTCACAATCACACATATGGCTAAGCGCCGTCGATTACTCGGGGTGAACAGATCTCGTTGATGACAGTATATTTTAAGCTACCTACATTTATTTTTACATTAACCCCTGACAGCCCTACTCGCCCCGCGGCTCATTTGCAAGTTAATTTATTGTGACACTAAAAGAATTTACCGCGACATTAAATTACTCGGCGATGTATTTAAAAATACCGCTATTGTGTGTGCGTGTGTGTTTGCGTGCGTGTGTGTGTGTGTTGCGTGATTGTGTGTGAGTGTTTGTAAACATTGGCTAATGTACAACGTTGCTACGGTTTTATTATTTGCAATGTGCCTTGTTATTTCTGTGAAGTAATGAACGTGGTTCGCGACGGTTTTGTGCATTTGTATAGTATGGGATATTAATACATACATACGTCATACATACATATAAATTCGTGTAAAAATATCGCGTTATTACGCGACGCTTTTCTGGCGCCGTACGCAGTGTTCATCGTACCCCTGCTAGCGTCTGATTTTTCCGATTCATATAACCTGACCGCCTCGTCGGTCGTGTTGTTTGCAAGTGCGACTGCCGATCGGTATGCCCTGAATTCAATTCCCGGGTCGGGCACTATTAAATTTTTCTGATTTAGTTTTTCTAGTAGTGGCTCGGAGTTTGAATGCGTGCCCGGTGTATGACATAAGGCTCACCGTCTATTTCATAGATTGACGTAAACGTAATTGGTAAAACGTGGGAGTGCCTATATTCCTCTGCCTACTTCTTCGGGGATTACAGGCGTGGTGTTAAGTAGTATAACCTAAAACTATTAATGATAAGAGTAATTGGGTACTTTTAGGCAAGCTACATCCTAAGCTAATTCTCGCTTGCCACCAGACGAGATCGCAGTCAAACAGGTGTCTTTTGCTGTTTGAAAAGAAAAATTAGTTACATGGAAGGCATAAGGCTTTCTGTTGGGATGTATTCCAGCTCATTATCAACGTCAGCCACTCCACTAATACTAGGTAGTGTAGGCCGTCTCTAATAAACGCACCGCATTCTGCCCTCGGCCATCCATAATCAGATTCTGCCTGCAGTCTTTCGCAGATCCCCATTCAACCCAAACGTATCTCCTACGCTTTGTTTGGTCTGGTTGCTATTAAATTTTAAGTTAATTACAGTACTATTTATCTAATTGCAAGGTACTATCATTAGTCTGCATGTATGTAGGTAACTCTAATTATCATGTACATACTAATATATGTATGTAAATATAATTGATGTGTCAGTCTATGATTACAAGAGAAACGATTTGTTTGCAAATTAACGTAATGCAGAAAATCGTTTCGTGTTTATTTCTGTCCGTCTGTCCATCGGTCCGGTAGTTTGTTTGGGCTAATCACCGAAGCAGCGGATTATATTTTGATGAGTTCTCATTGGCAAATTGACAGATTTTCCACTGAGTAATTCAGATCGTATTCGAAGGGAAAAGCCAGCCACCACGAGCTAACTGTTATTTTTTAACGTTATTAAACTTAATTTCATAACATCACGCCTGTTATCCCCGAAGAGGTAGGCAAAGGAGTGTAGTACACTCCCAAGTATCACCACTTACGTTTACGTCCCTCTATGGAATAGGTGGTGAGTCCATTGCCATGCACCGGGCACATATCCAGACTCCGAGCTACTACTGGAAAATCTAAATTGGAAAATTTCATTCTCCACATCTTCGAGGATTACAGGCGTGACGTTACGTGTTAAATTTAAACAATTATTACGCATTGATCAGTTCACAAGCCATATTACCTTCAACGCCGGTCGATATTGCGATGCAGTATCAAGATGCAAGAGTCATACGTTTTACAATACTGACAGAATCGTCTGCTACATTATTATCATAATCTCACCTTTGAGTGTCCGCTTATTATCGATGGCCTTATCTGTGATAGCACTGCACTATTCTATACATTGAATCGTGCTGTTAATGATACTGTAACAGCGTTTGTCTTATGGAGAAATTCGATCGCGATTATTATGCGAAAATGAACCAAGTGACTGGTTGATTTATTTTGCATCGCCGTTGTTATCGTAAAAAACGTTTTGTGAGTGTTTTGCGAGATTTTTATTTGGATAATGAACGAATAATATTTCAGGTTTATAATTTATTCATTTTATTAGTCAGTGTTGGATACATTCAAAATAGATAACGTAACATCACGCCTCCAATTCCCGAAGAGGTAGGCAGAGGAGAGTGGCACACTATCACATTTCACCAGTTACTTTTACGTCCCATTATAAAATTGGTGGCGAGCCTTTTGTTTCATATAAGAAGAACAATTATTTCGTATAGGTAGAATAATTGTTTCCTACCGGAAGTTGTCTGCCAAGGCACACTTGGCCAGTGTGGCGGTGTGGCAGTATCCTTAAACCCTCTCGTTCTGAGGGAAGCTCCGGAAATTAACTACAAACACATACTGCCCTGCACTCCCTGAACATTGCGACTAATCCTTTCAACACGATGGCTGATCACACAACGGACCCTCTCAAGGGCATCTAATGAGATCAGCCGTCGATTCGATGAATAAAGTCCACTGCTGGACATAGGTTTCCCTAAGGAGTGGTGCCTATAATCCCACCGCTGGGCATGCGGGTTGACTGTATCGTATAGAAAGAATAATAGCTGCGCATAACTCATTTGCACCGCGCAGAAAGCGCAGTCCCGCCGTGAAAATGAAGTGTTGCTGATTCTTTAGTGGTTTTTATTTTATCGCGCGATCAAAATAGCTCTGCCATATTCACGCACGGAACCAATCGTCTACGTACTATTTCTGGTACTACCGTGTCCACCAACGCATTCTTACTACATACATGTGTGGTTGTGGAGCGATTTCGACTTAGAGAAAAGGGGTTTTAACGTTTTTTCTTCAAATTGGCCTTTTTATAAAAGTCGATAGGGCAATTAATGTTTTTGAAATTAAAAGTTTGGATTCGGAAAAACTGTTAAAAGAATGTAAAGTGTCAAATTGACAAGAGGATAACGCGTGGAAAGCTGGAAAGTATAAAAATCGTTAATATCCTTTAAGGTGTTTAAGTTCATAAGCAAATATACAATCTGTAATAATGGTAGTTACGAAAGGGAGCTTGCGTTAATGTCAGGAGTGCTTACATGGGTTTAAGTTAACCGAAAACATTTTATAATAATCTTGACCGCTGTAGTCCGTCACGATATCAAATTATTAACTAGATTTATTTCTTTATAACGACCAACTACGCATATAAAAGCCTCGTACAATATTGATTTCATGAGGTATACAACTGAGCACAGAATCCAATTAAATAATTACGCCATACAAAAAAGAGAGCTTTTTACCGCACATGCACGAACACGAGTAATAATGACTTATCTACACATTGTCAACATACAAAGTCTAACAGTTTATTGTCCCAGTCTTGCACTACTGGAAACAGTTCTCCTCACAGAATGAGAAGGTCTTATAAACGTAACATCACGCCTGTAATCCCCGAAGAGGTAGGCAGAGGAGTGTAGAACACTCCCACGTTTCACCAG